>JAADVK010000005.1:0-106157 GCA_023334975.1 Globisporangium sylvaticum
CTTGCCCGTGTCCCAGGGCTGGCCGCCACCCTCGGGGAAGAGCACGGTGTCGTAGAGCTCCACTTCGTAGAAGCGCTCTTCAGGGGTCTTCTTGGTGGCTTTGGCCACGACGAGTTCGCACGCGAGCACGCGGGTGGCGAGTGACCGCAGCGACGAGTCCTTCTGGCAGCGCAACGCACCCGGAGGAGCTCGCACAAAGTCCTCAGCTACCATAGCAACAGCAGAAGATGCACCGCCAACGGTACTGCTGAACGAGCAGATCGCATACTTTAGCGGCAGGCTGAGGAGCGATGAGCGGTGTCTGTTCGCTGCTGCGTGAAGCGCACACGCGGCTCGGA
This sequence comes from Globisporangium sylvaticum, assembly GCA_023334975.1. Classification (NCBI taxonomy): domain Eukaryota; phylum Oomycota; class Peronosporomycetes; order Pythiales; family Pythiaceae; genus Globisporangium; species Globisporangium sylvaticum. The sequence continues at coordinate 339 of JAADVK010000005.1, forward strand.
TCCGCCGCTGAAGAGAGCGCTGCAGCATGGTGATCACAGCACCAATTGCAATTTGGCTTGTCAAAACAATCTGAAACTGCCTGGATGGCATTCAGTGAAAGTCATTTCTCATTTTAGCCAATCAAGAATTTTTGTATGAATTTTAGCCAATGATTATGGCCCATTTCCTCAATCTGCTCAACTACTTTCCAATCAGCCACAAAGCAAAAGCGCAGCAGCAGCACCACGCCATCATCCCCGATCATGTCCTTCGTGCGCCTCTTTGAGCGCATTTCCGCGACGCAGCTGGCCGAGACGCTGCGCTCGCCGTCCGCGCCGCGCCCGCTCATCATCGATGTGCGCGACTCAGACTTTGCAGGCGGCCACATCCGCTCGGCCGTGAACCTGCCGGAGGACAACTTCATCGACGACGACGACGTGGACGCGCTCGTGGAGAAGTACAAGGACGAGGAGCTGATCGTGTTCCACTGCATGCTGAGCCAGGTGCGCGGGCCGTCCTGCGCCAAGCGCTTCCTCTCGCGCATGGCGGTCGTGCTCGCGGACGAAGAGAAGAAGCCCGAGGTGCGCGTGCTCACAGGCGGGTACCAGAACTTCTCCAACGTGAGTGCTTTGCATTGGATGATTTGCTTCTGAGTGTCGAAGTAAGTGTGACTTCTCTCTCAGTCAAACGCGTTGTGTACTCACCTTTGAATGCTTCTCGCATTGTATCTGTTACCACTGTGTTAGATCTACAAAGATGACGCCGATCTCATCGAACAGTAAACCACGCATGGAAGAGCACCGCGACCGCACAGCAAGAACTCACACATATTCATCAGCACGCTCATCAACACGTAGCAGATAGCAGGTGATGTGGTGCCGCAGGTATCGCCATAAAGCTCTTACACCCAAACCGAAAGCAAAGCAAAATTCCATACTTTCACCCTCTCTCTCTCTCTCTCTCTTTCTCTTCTCTCTGCTGGCTTTCCCAAACTACACGCGATAGTCTTCGGACTTCGGTCGCTTCGCCTGGTCCTTCGTGACGTAGTCGATCAGAAAGCTCGCGTTGATCGCGTCGATTTGCTGCGCTTTGAACTTTTTCAGCCACGCGTCGCGCGTCGGCAGGTCTACGGGGACGAGCGCCAGCAGCGGCTTCTTGTCGCTCGCAGCGCTCGCGATAGTGTCCGCGAGGTTCAGCGTCTTCGTCAGCGCCACGACGAACCCGTCGCTCGCTTCGATGATGCGCTCGCACATGTCCGGTGGCGGCACGCACTTGGGGTGCACGAGGAAGCGCCAGCCTGCGAACGCGCCAGGTTTCCCCTCTGCGCGCGCTTTCCGCCAGAAAGCAGGCGCCTCGGGCCAGATACGAGGGTCCATGAACTCCGAGTCACCTTCGATCGCTCCCCATTCGTGCGGCGCTTCGTCTACAAACCGACCGGCAGCAGAGCTCGCCTCAAGGTACGACGGCTTGAGGATCCACTACAATATTACATTCACACAGGTAGGTACAAACACAATCATTAGCGTCTTTAACAGAAAGCTCAGGCTTTAAAGCCAGCAACTGGGATTGTTAACATGCACGTACCTTGCCGCCCGCGCAGCCCGCGACAAACTTCTCGGTGCGCTTCAGCTCGCTGCAGATGATGTGCGTGCTCGAGTGGTCGAACTTGCGTCCCGTCTGGCTCGCCTTGCCGCCCAGCGCAGCGATGATCGACTCGTTGATCGCGGATTCCTCGCGACTGCCAGTGAGCAGGAACACGAAGTCGCTCGCGTTGCTGCTGCTGCTGCTTGTCGCCTTCTTCTTTGAATCCTTCTTTGTTGTTGCTGCTGTTGGTGGTGCTGAAGTTGTCGCTGCTTTTGACGCTGACGCTCTCTTAGCAGGAGCAGGTTCGTCTTTTTCTTTCTTTGCTTTCGAGGACGAGGCTGCTGGTGCTGGAGTAGCAGCCGACGCCTTCGCTTTCTTGCTCTTTGTTGCTGTTGCTGCAATGGTAGCTGTAGAAGTATCAGGCGTCTCGTCCGCTGTTTTCTCAGCCTCACTGACACTGTTGTCGACCGAGTCGTTGGCGCTCTCATGGGGAGATTGCCCTCGCTTCCTCTTTGTGCTTGTAGCTGTCGGTGTTGCCTGCAACAGTTCCGGTAGCATAACAATCATGGGGTCAGCAGTCTCGCGGCCATTGAATTTGTTGTGCAACAGAGTTTGCAATACCTTCTTGGCGCCATCGCTTAACGCTTCAAGCGCGTCGCTGGATGCTTGCACGAGCGACGCGGACGCTTTCTTCGCAGCTGCTTTTGTCGTTTCTTTCTTGTTTGCACTGGCAGTTTTCGCACTTTTGGCTGCTTTCGAGTTCGCTTTCGGCTTTTTCGCACTCACGACCGTGGCGTCCACGTCCATTTGATCGTCCACGTCGTCCTCGTTATCAGGCTCCATCGCCACATCTGCAGTAGCAGCAGCAGTAGCAGCGGCACCAGCAGCGCCTCTCTTCTTGCCAATGCGCAGCTCAAAGCTCTCTGGAAGGTCGACCGAATCTCTCTTCGTGCTCTTCTTCGTCTTCGTTGTCGCTTTCTCCTTCTCGACACCTCCGCTGTCGTCAGTCTCCGTTTTTCCCTGCGCCTTGGCCTCCGCGGACGGCGTGTCAAAGAGTTTGCACGCCACGTCTTTCGGCTCCTGAGCTTTCTCACCAGCGGCGCTCTCGCCCTCTTTGGTGACGGGCGTGGTCTCATTCAGTTCGGTCAAGATGTCGTCCACGTCGAAGCGTCCACCGCCAAGCTTTGCATTTGGTGTCGCAGAAGGCAGTGGCGCCGCTGCTTTCTTGCCGACCGCCTGATCGTCTGAATTCTTCGTTTCATCTACTGCTGCTGCTGCTGCTGCTCCCTCACTCGGATTACCAGTAGTGTCAGCGAGCTTCGGCAGTTTGAAGCGGAACTCGTCCTCTGGCACGTGCTCCCACTTCGAAAGACATTGGAAAAGCCACTACGAAGCAGCACAACACAATACACAGCGCACAATGTCAATACGAGTTCAACACCAGAGCTGTGAATCTCATACTCTTCTAGCTCAGCATACCTGGTGGCCTACAATGTTCTCGAAGCGCCAGCTCTGCGCTTTCTTGAACTTCTCGCCCTTGGCTTCGAAGCACAACAGGTGCGTTGAGTGCGTACGTGACAGCACGGGGAGCATGCACGCGCCGGTCGCGTGGATCGCGATCTGGATGTCCTCGCGCGTGGGCGTCGTGCGACTGCTGTACCCAGAGAGCGTGATGACAAACCCCTGCATGCCCGCGATCCCACCAAACGACTTCACGGGACGACTGATGGCTTCCTGGAACGCAGTTTGCTTATCTGTAGATGTAGCCGTTCATAAAAAGCATCAGTATCAAGCGAATCAACTGGTCCGCGAGTACAAAAGCAACGGTCCCTTACCGTCGTATGCCGAGTGTCCCGCGAGCACCCAGTAGATGCTCACGACGCGCTTGTTCTGGCGCACCGCCTCTTCGTATTCAAAGCCTGCCTGGTATCTGCAGACCACGAACGACGCGTTCGCCACCACTTTCTTCACGATGTCCTGGTACGAGTCACCGAGCGGCACGTTCGCTACTTTCGCCTTTGCGGTTTTCAGCACGTCGGAGATTCGCTCCTTCAGCACGGGCGGGATGTGCTGTGCTAAGAGCACGATCGCGCCACTGAGTGTCGCCTGCAACGCGCTGGTTCGCTGCTCCAAATAGCAAAGCAACAGTAGCAACCCATCCAAGCTGTGAGTCCCTGGACACTACACGCAGCATAGCACACTACCCAACCACAATACGCACCTCTGCGGAAGATCTTCGAGCTAGCGTGAGCTCGACGCTACCAGCCTCCGCCTTTATCGACTGGTACACTCGCGCACACTGGGCGAGCCCGATGTCTTCGATCTGAGTCTCTGGACGCGTCTTCCAGTTCGGCGCTTTCCTCGCAGTCACGTCCGTGCTCTTGACGGAAAAGGCGCCTTCGGGAACGCGCGTTTTGCGCCGAACGCAGTCCTCGATCCAGCTGTAGTTCACGTGGTGCTGCTCCGAGAGCCCCGTCACTTTGCCCAAGTACGCCACGACGCAGCTCGGCAGCGCAAACTCCAGCGAGATCGGACGGTCCAAGAGCCACTTCTTCCACGTCTGCACGTTGCGAAGCACGTCGTTCTCTGTGTAGCTCAAGCGGAACCACTGGTGGTGCGCGGGCTCGTCGCACTGCGATGGCTCGTCCAGCGACAGGATGTGCGTCGCGCCGATGCTGTTGCTCTCGTTCTCGACGATCTGCCCGCCAAAGTGCGAGATGAGCCCGTCGATCACTTTCCGCGGGTCCTTGTCAATCGGTCCGGCTGCGACCACCAACGACGAGAAAATCAGCGCCGGGTTCGCGCTGAAGCGGTCCACCGACACCAGCGTCTGCAGCAGGAACGTCTTGAACACCCACTCGGGACGCACGATCGCGATGAAGCGCTCGTTGCGCTGTGTGAGGAAGCGCTCATACTGCGTCGGGTGGCAGATGATGTGCGTCGTGCTCGACGACGCGTCCAGGTCCGTGACGATCTTCGCGCCGCCGTCGCGCAGGCAGCACTCGAGCGCGACGCACTCGGCGTTCGTGAGCGCGTCGGGGCACACGAAGCACGAGAGCTGGTCGTAGAGCTTGCGCTGGCGCATGGCGTCTGTGGCGGTGGTGTGTCTGTTCCTGAAGTGCTCGTACGCAACAACAGCAGCAGCAAGGGAGCGAGACAGCCTCTAATAAGCAGAGACGGTCGATGGCGACGACGAGGCAGCCACTGGAGCTCTCGTCTTCGACAATCCCAATCAATTCGCTCGACAAAGTGCAAAAAAGTCTCCCGCCAAAAAAAAAACACTGTTATTGTGCATTGACTATCTGGATGTCAATGCTTAAATTTGCATTGACTGCCTGGTGAACAGTGCGGAAGAAAGGCCAAGTTGGACGATAAAGCAATTCGTATTTAGCACCATGCTCTACGGTACGATGCCAATCTTTTGGGTGAGTGAAGTTGTTGCTCGAAGTTCAGCAACTTGTTGCTTGCTTGGCTTGTTTGTGTTGCTTTGACGTGCAGGCGTGTGGCAGGCTCGGATTGGCAGAAATATTTACTTGTCACTTCTTCATTGGTTATAAAATCCCAAATAATTCTATCATTGGCTGAAACGCATCGTGCGGAGAGGGGCGAGCAACTCAAACTCACTCAAACTCACAAGTCACAACAAGGCAAGCAAACAACAAAGCGCGATCTCTTTTTTTTTTCCAAGTGTGTCCAAAGCCAAAGGCGCAAAATCCCCCCTCCCTCCTAAAGGTCAGACGCGGAAGAGACCCCGGCGGAAGGAAGAAGAAGAAGAAGAGAGAGAGAGCTCCGTGCGTCAACCTCATTACTTTTGCATCCACACACCTACGTGACAACAGCACAGCAAACCCAACAGTAACAACAGCAACATGCCGCTCCTGAAAGAGATCCAGGCGAACGCGGCGGTGGCCTGGAGCCCCGTGAAGCGCCGCGCGGAGCTGCTCGCGCTCGGCGCCAAGGGCGACGGCGGCGTGGGCTTCGAGCACAGCGGCGGCGAGTTCAAGCTCGTGTCCATGGACTTCAGCGACCCGCTCACGGACATGGTCACGCTCGGCTCCATCAAGACCCCGTCGCGCTTCACGTCGCTCGCGTGGCGAGACATCGCGCGCCACCACGACACGCTGCCGTACGGTCTCGTGGCCGGAGGTATGGCCGACGGCTCAGTCTCGCTCTGGAACCCCAAGGCGCTGATCGACCAGGGTGCGGCTGGCGCGGCGCCGACCGACGTGTCGCCGGAGATCGGACGCATCACCCGACACAAGGGAGCCGTGAACGCGCTGCAGTTCAACCCGCACGAAGACAGCTCGCACCTGCTGGCATCTGGTGGCAGGTTCGTATTGCCGCGCTCTTGCTGTCTGAAGACGTGGGATTTGTTTACAAGCGAAGAGCTAACGATGCTTTGTGTTGATTTTTGTGTGTGATGCAGTGATGGCGAAGTGTATATTATGTCGTTGGAGAAGCTCTCGAGCCCTGGCGTGTTCACTCCAGGCGGTCCGACTGCCCCACAACAGCAGATCAACGAAATCACAAGGTACGTTTACTTGGCGTCGTGTTTGATCAGCTGAATGAATGATAGGAGAGTTAGATGCAGTATCCTAAAGTTGCATGTGTCTGTGTATCGCTGCAGTGTTGCATGGAACACGCAGGTCAACTATATCTTGGCGACGGGCTCGCAGAACGGATCCGTGGTGATCTGGGACCTGAAGCAGAAGAAGCCGTGGTGCGAGTTGCGCGATCCTCAGCGCGGCACGATCTCGGCGATTGCGTGGAACCCGAACGAAGGTCTGCAGATCGCGACGGCGTCGGGCGACGACCAGCGTCCCGTGGTGAAGCTCTGGGATCTGCGAAACTCGACCTCGACACCTCTCGCCGAGTTCCACGAGCACACGGCCGGTGTGCTCTCGCTCTCGTGGTGCCCGAACGACCCGGGTCTCCTGCTCTCGTGCGCCAAGGACAACAAGACGCTCATGTGGGACCTCTTCTCGCGCAAGTCGCTGTACGAGTTCCCGTCGTCCGCGGACGGCATGGGTGCGCCAGCGATGGGCTCGGACCAGTTCTTCGGCGGTGGCGCTGGTCAGCGCCGCTGGAACGTGCAGTGGTCGCCAAAGATCCCTGCGGTGGCGTCGACGTGCACTTTGGATGGCAAGGTGCAGGTGTGGGGGCTCTCGGGCGGCGGCAACCCAGCGTGCCGTCCACCGAAATGGACCCGTCGACCTGCCGGCGCATCGTTTGGCTTCGGCGGCAAGCTCGTGACGATCGCGAACCCGAAGGAGCCTGCGGGTCCAAACACGGACCGCCGACGCCTCGTTCACTTCCACCGCATCGTCAGCGAGGCCCCACTTGTCGCGGAAGCTGAGGAGCTGGACCGCTCGCTCGAGTCCAAGGACTTTAACGGTCACTGCGAACGCAAGATCGCGAGTGCGGCCAACGAGAACGAGAAAAGCGTGTGGAGCTTCATGAAGATCCTCTTCGAGAAGGACGCGCGCCAGCACTTGCTGCTGCACTTGGGACTGGACGCGGAGAAGATCAACGCCCTGAACGCGCGATTCAACCCAGTCGCTGCGCAAGAAGCCGCCGTGGCTCCTCCACAACTTGACCCAACCGCCGCGTTGCTCAACCAGCGCATTGACGTACGTTCCTGAGTCCTGTTTTACTTGCAATGTGTGTGGTTATGTGCAATGTCTAAACTCGTATCTCTCTACTTTCTGATACCATGTAGGGTGTTGGCGCTGAGGATGTGTTCTCGTCCGAGTACCACGCGAACGGTGTCACGGACGCGCCACCTGCGTCCCCTCTCTCGGATGTGTCTTCGATCGCGGCCGCGCTCCCAGCTGCCGACGATACCAGCAAGCGCCTTGACTCGGTCCCTGCGCCAATCTACACGGAGCAGTCCGAGTCGATCTTGATGCAGGCGCTGCTCGTGGGCAACTTTGAAGTCGCGGTGAACTCGTGCCTGCACTACAACCAGTTTGCCGACGCGTTGCTCTTGGCGTCCTGCGGCGGACCGGAGCTCTGGGAGAAGACGCAGCGCGCGTTCTTCGCGCACCAGACTCGCCCCGTGATGCGCGTGGTCTCAGCGATCATCAAGAATGAGCTCTTCAGCCTCGTGGAGCAGTCGGACCTGAAGGAGTGGCGCGAGACGCTCGCGATCCTGAGCACGTACGCGAAGAGCGAAGAGTTCCCGTCGCTCTGCGACAAGCTGGCGACTCGCCTGGAAGAAGCGGGCGACCTGCACTCTGCCACGCTCTGCTTCATGTGCGCCGTGAACGTTGAGAAGACGGTGAACGCGTGGGTCAAGGAGAGCGAGTTCGAGTCGCGCGCGTTTGGCCACACGTTTGCGCTCCAGCGCCTGGTGGAGAAGGTGTCGATCTTCTCGCAGGCGGTGGACCAGCCAGACCAGTCGATGGGCGAAGCGGTCGCTGTCCGCTTTGCGGAGTACGCCTCTCTGGTAAGTCAAGTGCATTGTCCCTCGCTTCTTATCATTACGTCTTCGCGTGTTTCTAACTAACGCTCTTGGTGTTGTTGTTGTTATCATTACAGATGGCGGCGCAGGGCCGACTTGACATCGCTGCAAAGTACGCTCGTTTCCCAGACCTGAGCTGCGCGATTTTGAAGGACCGCATCTTCCACGCCGCCCCGATTCCAGGCTACCAGCCTCCACCGTTCCCGTTCGACGTTGTCCAGGTGCACGCCCACGTTCCACAACAGCAGCAGCAACACCAGCAGCAACAGCAGCAGCCAGTTGTTCAGCAGCAAGCTCAGGGATACGGCAACCGAACTCAATACGGCGTGCAAGCGCCTGCTCCAGTCGTGGCGGGCGGATACGGAGCGGCGGCTCCAGGCTACCAGCAGCAGGCTCGTGTCCCATCCCCTGGCTACCCAGGTCGTCAGCCACAGCCTGGATACCCGACTCCACAACAGCCAGCGTACCAGACTCCACAGCAGCCAGGCTACGGTGCCCAGCCACAAGCGGCATACCCAGGACAGCCAGCCCCAGTTGCCCAGCCTGCGTACCCAGGCCAGCAGCAGCCAGGATACCCGAACCAGCAGCAGCCTGGAGTGTTCCCAGGTGCCCAGCAGCCAGGTTACGCAGCTCCAGCGCAGCCAGGATTCGGCGGGCGACCACAGCAACCAGGCCAGTTCTCTTCTGGTCCTCCATCGACGGGTGCTCCAAACCTTGCGGGCTACGGCGCTCCACAGCAGCCAGGTGTCGGGTTTAACGCGAACCCCTCTGCAGTCCCACAGGGCACGGGCGTGAACCCTCTCACTGCCGCGACGTCGTTGGCGTCGTCTCGTATCTCGAAGCCGTCGGTGGACATGGCGTCGCACAAGAAGGACGGCTTCGTCAGCAGCGTGGGCAACAAGGAGCTCACCCAGAAGTACGGCAACTCGACCACGGCGCTGCTCTCCCCTGGCGGCAACCTGCCTGCGAAGATGTTCAACGCCGAGACGGCGTCCGGCAGCACGGAGAGCGTGCAGCCGCAGGACCTCCCGATTGTGAACATGTTCAACGAACTGTTTGCGCAGCTGCAGACGCTCCCTCTGACCATGGTAAGTCCTTGCTCGCTATCTATCTAAGTAGACCCTGGAGGATATGAACGTGACTTGTGTGTTCTAACTCACCTGTTGTTGTATGTTACGCTATTGTAGATGGAGCAGAAGCAGATGCCGGAGATCCAGAAGGCAAAGGACGTGATGTTCACGAAGCTGAACATTGGCGACCTGTCGCCGAACGTCGTGGCCCAGCTGCACAACATGGTCGCGTGCTTTGCGCAGCGCGACTTTGCCTCGGCGCAGGGCATCTACGTGGCGCTGACCGCGTCGGACTGGACGCAGCACAAGGACTGGCTGCGCGGCCTCAAGTCGCTGATCCACATCTCCATGAAGCGCTTTAGATAAACGACGGGAACTCGGTTGAGAGAGAGGGAGAGAGAGAGAGAGAGAGAGAAGAAGAAGAAGAAGAGCCTTCCGAGACCAGACCATACACCTCCGACCGACTCAGTCAACTCGCTCGGCTTTTGTATACAGACAACAAGAGATGAGTGAGGAAGGGATGAAAGGATGGTCGGATGATGAGCGTTCGCAACACAGGCGATTGAAGCCGAGTGCAAAATGCGTTGTCAACCTGCAGAGGAGAAGAGGTCTCGTGGTGTTCTAGGGCATATTTGGGTTCAGTTTTAATTTCGTGTAGATCACCATTTTCAACTTTTCGGTGTGTTCAGGTTTGCTTTTTGTTAAACAGTTTGTATGCGGATGCGGCTGGTTGTGAACAGTAACGCTTGTTCAACTTTGAAGCACTGATGATGATGGAAGCGAACAGAGGTTATAACGAAAGCTTGCAAGTCGATCCTCCACAACGCACACGCAAGAAGGGTCCGTTGGGCTTTAAGCTCCGTGAGAAGCTAGAGGCTGTGCTCATAGAGCAGCGAGATAACATTTGTCAGCTTGAGACTGCGACTGCTGTTTTCCTGCATGGGGTTGAGCGCCTCAATAATCCGTAGCATGGCAAGGTTGAGCAAGATGTGATGCTGAAGCATGGATCTTGTTCGCGGCCTTCGACGCGACCGCCGACGTCGCTGATGTTGCCGTGCGGCACCTCGGCCTAATTCTTCGTCTTCGGCTTCGGCTTCGTGCGTGTTGATGTGCTGGTGTTGGTTGCTGCAATGCAACAGAATGTGGGTACGGTCCTCTATTATGCTCGCTGCTGTAGTTCGCCAGAACTGGAGGGTAAATAGTGTATATGGCCTATGAAAGTCTACGCTAAAACTCAAACAACCATAAAAAGGGCAGTTCACACCCTTCAAACAGCAAATGTATCGGAAAGGGTGTGAATCTCGATTAAGTCCGAAAAAGCGTTCACACCTTTTTCCGATACATTTGCTGTTTAAAACTGAACAGCACTTTTTTGTACGGTGAGGAAAGCTCGGTGCGTACACATTTACAAAAGTGGGTAAAAAAGTATAAACCCCCGCTCAAAAAATGTGCCCATGGGTGGCCAGCCAAATTGTGGAATCTAAAGGAACACACCCACCCGTCCAAAGCAATTGTTCAGCTTGCCCACCCATACCCACTCACTTTCATTTTTCGCCTCTTTTATCTGCAAAGAGCAAATCAACAAACAAACATGGGCAAGCGCGACAGAGAGCGGAAGCGTGGTGCTGTGAGCGACAGCGACAGCGAGAGCTCGGGCGACGGGCGCTCGCGCCGCAGGAAGGACGACCGGAAGAAGAAAGCCAAGAAGGACAAGAAGCACAAGAAGTCGAGCCACAAGAAGTCGCGCCACGACAGAGACGAGTCGCGTCAGGCGTCCTCTCCGCGTCCAGATTACAAGGTGCGTCTGTGCGATCGACTGACTCCAATGACTGCACGCCTAGTGACGCTGTTGTCGCACTGCACAGAGAACTGTGTGTGGTTGCGCGCTGACCGCAGTATTGTGTCTGTGTATCTATGGTCATGTTACTGTGCTGATTGTTGCTGCCGTGTTGCATGTAGAAAGCGCTGGTTGTCGTGCAGGAGCTGTTGGGCGAGTTCCCTGAGCTGCTCAAGGAGCTGGTGGGGCTGCTGCAGATGCTGGACGACGGCGAAGTCGCGGTGATCAGCGGCATCGAGAACAAGCGCATTCGCTCCAAGCTGAAAGAACTGTTTCCGCTTCTCGGGCTCTCGAAAGTACGTTGTGTACAAATGACGATTCGCTATCCCTTGACTAATAAAGGGTAATTCATGCTTGTTTGTATGATGCTCTCGTGTGATTATAGCTGTCCGAACCGAAAGGGTCGTTTGCGAAGCGCGGGAAAGCTAGAGACGATGATACGAGCCTGCTCGAAGTGTTCCAGCGGATGCTGACGACTGGAATGACTGGTGGTGGTGATGATCGACCGAAGAGCGACGATGAAGACGAATCGAAAGAAGCGAACGACGACACGTCACCTGCTGCTGCTTCTCCAAAGAGCTCTTCACCTATTGAAGTAAAGCGACAGGCACCCATTGGACCTGCGATGCCTCCAGGCGGATTTTCAGGTAGGCGTATACGCAACGAGGCTGGCATACTTTGAGCTTGAGACGGTTGGTAGTATGCTGATGATCTGTTTGTTTGTCATCTTGCGCAGCGTCAAGCGCCTACACGACAGAAAACAACGGCGATGACGACGAAGACGACGACGAAATCGTGGGTCCAGCGCTCCCGGGAATGAAAGGATTCCGTCCAGCAGACGAGCGCATCGAGGCCGAGATGGCTCGGCGCGCACTGGAGCTGAAACAAGCCGAGTGGGACCGCGCGCGAGGCGTTACGTCCAGCAGCGACGCCGCGAAGGACAAGAGCGCACCGCTGGCTCGACAGGAGTGGATGACTGTGATGCCTGAGAGCTCGTTCTTCAAGGACTCGCTGGCGCCGGCGAATCGACCTCCAGGCAAACCTGCAGCGTTCAGAACGTGCGACGACTCTGTACTTTACGGTCTCATAGGAATGATCAGCGAGCCCACACTCACTTGCTCACTGTTATCGTTGTCTTGTTACGAGCAGCAAGGAGCCGGCTGCGGTGGACCACACGTGGTTTGACGCGCCAGAGGAGCGAGATCGCGCGCGACGAGCCAAACTCGACATGTACGCTTTTCATAAAGCTATTGCCTTTTTGTACCTAACTCAGATGACAGTCTTGCTGAACAGTTTTACTTACTCCCTTGATGTTATCTCCATATTAACAGGGAGCTGCTTGGATACGTTCGTGAGGAGAATGCACCGACTGCAGCGTCATCGTCTTCTGCGAGCCGCATGACTGCTGCTGCCAGCCAAGGCGCTGGCGTGAACGAGTCGATTGTTCCGGCCGCGAACCCCGAGGCAGACGAGAAGATGCGCAAGCAAATGGAGCGACTGCGACAAGAGCGCGGGCCGTCGCTGCTGGAGCAGTACCAGCAGCGTCTCGCGGAAGAGGCGAAAGCTGCAGGAAAAGGAGGCAAAGCGAAGGCGAAGGCAATTTGGGACAGGTACTGTTCTACCATGACTCTGTTGGTTTGCCGTTCACTAACAGCTTTATCCTGTTCTTTGTCCACTCACATCTCTTTTGATTCTGCTTCTATCTGCGCCGACAACAGGGATCGCGATCTGACAGCGAGACGAGGCATGTCGAACGACGACGCGACCAAGATCATCGAGGCGTCCCGAGGGATCAACTCCAAGTTTACAGCACCGACCATTTCGCGCCAGTTCTTGTAAAGACAGAGAGAAATGAAGTGATCACAAATCTTTGACTTTGGTTTGCGGCTTGGGCAGCAGGCGGCTGAAGAAGCGAACTATCATCATGGCAGCGAGTTGCAGAAACGCAGGGAGCGCGAACAAACTCGTCCACCCGAATCGCAGTCTCGACGGCAATGGAGAAGTCGAGGGCTCTTGCGCATCCGAACTGCCTGCTGAGGAGAACGAGACTTCCTTCTTGTCCTGGTAGAGTTCCCCCACAGCTTCCCGCATCATCTTCTTGTGGAACTGCTTTTGCTGGAGAAGCTGCTGCTTGTGTCGCTTTTCAGCGCGGTCGATGTCCGCCAGTTGCTTCTCCAGTCGAGGTAGCAGTCCTTTCCGATCGCACTCAGTCAGTGCATCTGATGGATCATCAATCGCAGCGATGGCGCAGCGCACGTCGTCTCTGTATCCAAAGAAAATGCCAGCAGCAAACGAGGAAGGATTCAAATCAGCTTTCCCACGATTAGCTCTCCAGATGCTGCTGCTCAGCTAGAAAGCGCAAGAGGTACCTTGCTTTGTCGAACATGTTCAACTTGATGTCGGCTCGTGCCCGTTGCTGCAGCGCCTTGACGTACTTGGGCTTGATCTTGAGAGCTTCGTCGCACATCTGCCGAGCTTTCGTCCATTGCTGAATGCGTCAACGATTTGGTTGGTGTTAGCTTTTCTTTTTGATGTTGCGTTGCAGGCAAATCGCACTTGTAGAGTTTACCTCCATCATGAGCATGCACGCTGCTAGGTTGCAGGTCAGTGGCAGCTGCATGTTAAGCTGGCAATCCTCTTTCTCTGCTGGCGTGTCGCCGAAATCGAGCGCCGTGAGCGCCTGCACGTACAGATCCGCTGCTTTCGAGTACTCCCGGGGCTCGAACGCTTCTTTCCCCTTCACCCGCTGCTCGTCGACCCACTTAGCTTTGCCTCCGCGATCGAGCTTTGCGACGCGCTGCGCTGAGTGCTTCACTTTCGCCTGCATGTCCAGATACGCGATCCCTTTCTCCGACGTGTCGAGCATCACGCCGTTGTCCATCTTGCGCTTCAGCGAGACCGAGACCGACGGGTCGTGCGCAACGGGGGCCATCACTTCGTTGAAGCTCGAGAGCATCTTCGAGACCGTGTACGCATCGCCCGCCATGGCTTGCGCTGTTGATTGTAGAGGCTTCAGCAAGTGAGAGCACCTACCATGCGCTGTCGTCGACTTGGAATGCGCCAGCAGGGGAGTTTCTTTGAGGGAAAACTGCCTGAAACCTGAAAAGGCGTAAAAGAATCTCAAAAATACCCTTTGTGAGAGTGGCGAACAGCAACAACAAATGATGCCTGGGTAGGGAAACATGAACACGTTCAGTAATATGTAGATCTGTATGCTACGGGGTCAGTTGTAGATGCGCAGTTGTCTGTGTACGAAATCCAATCTCTCCGCGCTTTACGATCGCTTCACTCGCTCTTTCTGCGCTTTCTGCTTCTTCGTCTGCAAGCCCGTCGCCTTGCCGATGCGACGCAGCAACTGGAGACTCCACCATCGCGAGAATCTGTAGACAGCAAACATCACATAGAATCCAATTTCACCCATGCGATTAATCAAGGATGAGGATATCACGCCCCACAGCATGTACGAAAGGTATCGCTGAAACCCACCTGAAGATCGGAAGCTTGCGCGATTGCTCATCAGATTCCGACACCGGATCGCAGGCGATTGCTAGAAGAAGAAACTTTGGTCATCAACATAGCACAATTCGTTAGTTCTCAAAGAGGTGTTCATAGCGATCGATCCGCTACAGCATTATGGCGTACCACTGGGAACAACAGCGCGAAGATGCCCTTGCTGACAAAGTTGGGCACGAAGAACGTCGCGAGCGTGAACGGACTTCCAAAGCCCGCAAAGTACGCCCTATAGAAATGGAAATATAAACCCATAGTTAGAACCCTTAAACCATTTTCACTCTCGTAGGGGTGGCGCCACGTACCAGTTCTGCTCTAAGTGCCCGAGACGCTTCTCAAGGCTCCACCCCGCGAGCGACCACTTGTACTCAAAGCAGTAGAGCGAGTACAACCAGCTCAGGTGGATGAAACTCGTGACGGGTCCGATCACGGGGATCAGGTACGACAGTACGGTCTGCAGCAAGAAGAACGCGACGAGGATCGCGCGGTAGAGCTCATCACTGCATACAAGAACCATCAATATGTGTCAATATGTGAGAAGCGAGTTCAGTGAAAAGTCCCAAACTAACGTCACCAGAACCACGACATGGACAATACCGGATCATGTCTGCGACTGGCGTGGGATTTGGCTTCCCATGGAGTTGCAAGTACGCTAAGCGACAAGAAGAATAACAACAACACTTTAGAACTCTGAAAGCAACCCAAATCGGGTCAAATACTTCGTGTAAGAGAAATCTTACCGTCGTCGGCGATCTCCTGGTACCAAATCGTGTTGAGGATGAAGCTGATGCAGTAGATTGGGTACATCCAGAGCACCTGAGAGAGACAAAATCGCGATGATGATCGGTTAGCTGCTGTTAAAGGCTCTCGTTAATGAATAGACAGATAAATTAATTCGCTTGCATGATTGCTGTACCTGGTAGAGCAGGAACACAAAGCCGTCGACGCGATCGCGCACATCTTCAGCTTGACCGGGTCTGGACAAAAGCGCACAATCGTTCACGAGTTAGGGAAAAACAGAGCATCTACGACAGCAAAGCAAGCAATATGCACTTGTAGTCCTCACGCACCCTTGCGAGAAGGAACTCTGCAGGATCTCGCCAAACAGGTGGATCACTGGGATCACGGCTTGATCAAAGAAGAAAATGCTCCCGAGGAAGATCAGCCCATTCAGCACAAAGCACTACCACCACAAAACACCACACGCAGCAACAGCGAAGACAAGAGTTAGTGATAGATGCGTAGCATCAGTGCGATTCGCTTCGTCTTTCGCACACCAGCCAGCAGCCAGCAGCCAGCAGCCAGCACTTGGCAGCTGGCAGCTCAGAACAGTCGCAACAAGCAGCAGCGCACGCACCTTGGCGCTGGAGACGCAGATGAGTCTGGAGTTGATGTAGAAGAGCAGGATGCGGTGCAGCGAGATCGCGTGCTGCACGCCGCCGCAGAACTCCCGGAACGCGGAGCTCAGCACCTGCTCGAGCGTCATTTGCCTTCCTTGTTCTTCCTTCGTCGTCTCGTTCTTCTTCTCTGAGCTTGAAGAGCAAATTATGAAGCCAGGCGAGGAGAAGCACGCCCTCGCTAAGTGCGCCACACAACGAACAATGTCTCGCTCTTCTTGATCAGGACAATCAGAGGCAAGCAAAGCTTCAGGCGCACTTAACTAAAGAGGAGCTTTCATCTTTCATCTTTCATCTTTCTTGAAAGGGACATCTGTCTTCATTAAGTACGGCACGAGCAAAGTCCTCTTCCCGTTGTTAAGTTCGCCAGAAGTTGAAGTTTCCTTTTCCTTTTTGCGCGCATTCTCAGATGAGCAGCGGACAGAGACGGAAAGGCGCCGGATGCGAAGGCGTCGCCTGCGAGCACACACTGGGCGAGCAGCCGCTGCATCTCTACGGATATCTGTGGGTGAAGCTCCCTGCGGTCGCGCGAGCCAGCAACAGCGGCGGACAGGACAGGACAGGACGACCACGACCACGACGAAGAAGGTGATGATGACTGCGGCAGGTTCAGCGCCGTCGTGACCGACACGGTCGTGTTCAAGCACCAGAAGCCGATCAAATGGCTCTTCACGTCCAAGCAGGAGAAGGGAAAAGTACGGGCGGTTTTGTGGCGCTTATTAAATTGTTGAAAGGGATTCGTGTTGACCTGTTTCTGTTTGTGTGTGTGTTTGCGATTTTTGAAGCTTCTGTGCAAAAGCAAGAAGAGTCTCTCGATTGGTCAAGTGCTGCAGGCGTTTCTCGAGCCAAAGCTCTACACGTGAGGTGCGAGACGGAACGAAAGCGAGCTCACCCTCGCGTCGTTTGCGTACACTGAGCGCTCTGCTGCCACCGGCGAGCTGCAGCTTATAGTGGAGCATCTGGACAAAGCTGGGCTGGGTGCGTCACATTTGTACCAAGTATCTAGCTGTGCTGTCTAACTGATGACCTAGACTCACACTTTTACTTGCACAGCCGCTGCGATCTTGACTCGAGATAAACCCGCGATGAGTGTTCTTCAGCGATTTGTGCCAACAAAGTCAGGATACAACCACATGATCCAGTCCGTGTTCACACCAGAGAGCTGCACGATCCGGAAATGTGTGAATGCCAATCTGATCTCGGATGCCAAACTCAGCGTCACGCAGCGCACGGTCACATTTGAAGCTGATGAGAAGGACATCCGTGCTCGTACGCGTATCTTGCCAAATAGTGACCTCTTTGTTTGTCTGTTCGCCTTTCTGGCAACACTGACCTCGCGATTTCGGCTCTGCAGGCGTCGCGACGAGCAAAGAACTTCAACAAAGCATTGAGCAAATGCACCTTGAATTCAGCGCTCATCTTGAGAAGATTGTCGGAAAGGAGATCGTCCGAAACGTCGCATACTTCAAGGTAGGGAAGCAGCGCGTGTGAAGTAATCAAGATGAAGCAAAGCAGTGTTGAGGCAACTAACTCGTGGAGTTCGGCACTTCTTGTCATTTAGATCGGGGCAGACGATCGCATCTACCTCTTGTGGAGCACAATGATATCATTCGAGCGTCCAGGCAAGACGTTCGCGAAAAACCACCGACTCGCACTCTCTTCAGCGGAGAGACACCGCCAGAGTGCCAATTTGCAGGAGATCAGTCACTCGAACAAACTCCTCGGACTCTACTCCCAGTTGAAGTGCTGTCCGGTCTGCAACGAGACGCTCCCGCGATCTCAAGTCGACTTTTTGGTGAGCTCTTTGTGCTTTGCTTTCTGATCTCTGCTACTCGATCAACTTGCTCAAACGTGTCTGTCGGGTGCAGGTCACCTACAAGACCATCATAAGCCGCTCGGAGAACGAAGTCAGCAACATTCGAGGAAGAGACGGGCAAGCACCAGTTCCAGCAATCATTCTCAGGATTTGCGGACCCATGAAGAAAAAGCGGTTTGAGCAGCTCAAGCAAGACACAACGTTTCTGTGAGTGTTCGTGTCCACCATTGAATGTACTACGCGCCTTTATCTGACAAAAAATCTTGTCAACTGCAACAGCTACCAAACTATTCACCTGTGCCAGACATGCGCGCAGAAACTCACCCCTCGACAAGCCGAAGCACCTCCGCCTGTGAAAAACGACGGAAACAGAGTAGCAGAAGCTGCAGCTGCCCCAAAAGAACCAGACAAACCATCAGCGCATTCGCTTTTCTGGGGAAGGTGGCACGAGAAGCCAAGCTGAAGGGTGGAGCGGCAGCTCCGAAAGCGAGACCTTTCTCAGCAGACATCCCTCGGGTGCGGTTTCAAAGAAAATCTTCAACGAGCCCTCACAGCAGCAAGCGGTACCAGAGACATCTATCCCAGTTACCCCCAGTTGTACAAGGCTCGACGACATCATCGCAACTGGAACGTACCTCTCAAGATCATATGGAGGACATTGTTCAGCACCTACAGCGAAAATACCATCAGCCATCGATTCGCTTCGCTCTCGCTCAGTGCAACATTTTTCCAGCGGGCTCAGTCGTTCCTGCGAGTGCGCTTTGTTGGATATGCGGTCCAGAGTTGGTTGGTGCAATCTCCAATTATGTAAGTGCTCACGTATACGCAGCTACTCAATAAGATGTATTGTTAACTTTAAGCTGTTCTTTTGTCAAATAAATGCATTGAAGTGGGCAGAGCTGTGCAAGTCCAGAGGCGACACTACCGACCCATCAACAATCGATATCGACTCTTTCGATGGCATTCTCATGAACCGGGTGAGAACTCAGCAAGAGATCGTCCCTCGAGCAGGAGAAACTGGTAGATCCAATGACGGCACAGCTATGCCGTGCATGATGACATCGAGCACACACGCCCCGGTGAGACCCAGGAGACCCAAGAGCTCAAGTGCCTCGATGTCATCGTCACGGACCAATTCCTTCATCAGTCGCGTTTTAAGCGGCTCTGCTGATCCTCGACGTGTCACGATTCAGTCGAGCGGTGAGCAAGTGAAATCTGTTTGGAATGCGAATGAATCCGCTGATGCCCTCCGGAAAGCTTTGACTGAGATTGATGAAGGGGAATGCACAGTTCAAGGAGATGCTCGCGACAATAAGATCAACATCCCAGCCCCAGCTTCATCGGCGATACGACTGGAGCAAGAAAATCGTCGTATGGATACGGTATTGCAGTCGAGCGAGGTAAGGCACATGCATTCGAGTGGTCCCTTCCAGTTGCTATCAAGAGATTGATCTGCTATCGTTTTTCCCGATTATGATGATGGCAAACAGAAAACCGGTGCGCTTTTGTCAAGCAGCCACGAGTCGCCAAGTACATTTGCCTCAAGCGGTGACTTGACAGCTAGCACCGAGGTGGCTGTTGTGGCTCGATCGAGTGAGCAACACGACAGGGAGCTGCTCGCGCACTTGTTGCAGCCGTCCAGTTACGAGAATCTCTATGCGCACATGGAAGCGAGTTGCACGGAGCTGTCGGAAGAGGAGCTGTGGGTGCTGGAAGGGACGCTTATGAAGTGCGGCTGACGTTGAAGTCTGTTAGTGTGCTCTATCTTTCCCAAACGACCACCAAGAGATGTGGCATCGGGAAATGCGTGCATCAACCGACTGCCAAGGAAAAACGAGAAACCCTGACGAAAAGCTGCTCAATGGACTGACTCAGTGGCTCGAGCACGAGCGGTCGTCAAAGATGGCTGACCAATTCGAGTGAATGGGTGTGGAGATTTGAACGGATGGACAGCGAAGCACGAGCGGCAAGGATGGGTGCACTTTTCTTCCAAGTGGCCCGTCCGTTGTCCATCGAGACGCCCAACATGGGTTGGTAACCAGCGCGCATAGACGTCCCCAAGGTCCAAGAAGAATGCAGAGCATGCGATGCGATGATGCGCAGCTCGCTGGCAAATTTTGCGCGCCAAGGTTTGCTTTCAAAAAACGTGTGGATTCTTGAGCCAAACCAAACGGTGTGTGTTTTCTTCCTCACTGGCTTGTCACTTCCGTCCACCAGTCATTTTGGTACATAGAATGGCTTAAAACCTCGGGCAAGACCAAGGTTTTGCCAAGTTTCGTGGCGCCAGCGAGAGGGTTTTAACTCGCTGCCGCGAGGTTTTTCGGGTCTTTTTTGGCGCCAACGCAAAATGTGGCTTGATTTGACTGGAGCCATCCTGTGGCGACCGCCACGCCACCCCACTCACTCACGCGCGCTCGTTTGTCCTTCCTCGCCTCGCCTCGCCGCTGAACGACCCGCCGCATTTCCCATATCCCGCGGACGCGCACACTCGTTCCGTCCAGTATGGCCGACTTCACCCCAGAACAACTCGAAGCATGCCTCCTGCAACTCACGCACCCGGACACGGAGCAGATTAAGCAGGCCGAGGTCGCCATCAAGGCGTACTTGAAGAAGATCTCCTCGGTCGGCGGTCTCATGACCCAGCTGCAGCTCTCGGCCAAGCCAGAGGTGCGCCAGCTGGCCGCCCTCATGCTGCGCAAGAAGGTGTTCAAGCACTGGCCAAAGCTCGACGAAGCCACCCAGGCGGGTGTCAAGCAGGCGCTGCTCCAGCGCGCCGCGGAAGACCCTGTCCACGTCGTGCGCTCCGCTGTCGCCACGCTGATCAGCAGCCTGGCGCTCCACGAAGTGCCATCGGGCAAGTGGCCAGAGCTCATGATCTTCATCAACACGTGCGCGTCCAGCGCCAGCGAAGACCAGCGCGAGATCAGCATGAAGCTGCTCCAGTTGCTCGGTGAGTCGATGGGAACGCACCTGCAGCCGCACTTCAACGACCTGAAGAACTTGTACGCCGCTGCGTTGCAAGACCCACAGAGCTTGAAGGTGCGCGTCGCCTCGATGCGCGCTGCGTGCGCTCTGATCGAGTTCTTGGAAGAGCAGGACCTGCGTGGTTTCCAGGCTCTTGTGCCATTGCAGATCGAAGTGCTTCAGCAGTGCGTCGTCAACGGCGCCGAGCCAGAAGCCGTCGAATTCTTGGACGTGTTCTCGGAGATTGCGTCGCACCCGTTCCCGATCCTCGACCAGGCTTTCCCAGCGTTCATTGAGCTGCTTCTCCAGGTGATTGTGCACGACAAGCTCGAAGTGAGCACGCGCGCGTCGGCTTCGTACGCTCTTGGTGAGTTCATCAAGAAGAAACCAAAGACGATCGGCAAGAAGAACCTGGTCGCCAAGATCTTCACGACCATGCTCGACATTGTCGCGAACGACGACGAAGTCTCGTGCGGCCTGATCTCCAACCTGTTGGAGCGTGACAGCAAGGACGGTGAGGAGGACGACGAAGATGATGAGTCTCCAGGCCACCTCGCGCAGCAGACGCTCGACAGCCTCGCGCTCAGCGTGCCAGCCAAGTACCTCAACAGCGTGGTGTTCGGCATCTGCAACGAATACATCCAGGCCCCGGACGCCCGCAAGCGCAAGGCTGGTGTGTTGGCGCTCGGTATCTTGTCGGAGGGCTGCTGCGAGTTCATGTGCGAGAACGTGAACGAGTTGTTGCCAGCGGTGTACCGCGTGGCGCAGGACCCTGACCAGAAGGTCCGCGAAGCGGCGTGCTTCGCGCTCGGCCAGTTTGCCGAGTTCTTGCAGCCAAACATCACCGACCACTACACCGACATCCTACCAATCGGTATCGCGCTGTTGGACGACAGTACGAGCGCCATCAAGGCGACCGCTCTGTACGTCTTGGACGAGATCACGCAGAGCATGGAGAGCCACCAGGTGCTCCCGTACTTGGACACTTTGGTGACCAAGCTCGTGAAAGTGCTCAGCTCGTCGACTCCTCAGCTGCAGAAGATGGCGCTCGACGCCTTGGGCTCGATCGCGATTGGTGCCAAGGACGCGTTCTTGCCGTACTTCCAGGCGGTCGCTGAGCTGATCCAGCCATTCTGGAACATCACGGACCCAAAGTACTTCTTCCTTCGTGGCGCGGCCATGGAGTGCCTCGGCTACCTCGCGACTGCGCTTGGCAAGGAGGCGTTCCGCCCGTACTTTGGTTCTTCGATGCCGTTCGTGTTCGCGTCGTTCGAATTGGACGACTCGGAGCTGAAGGAGCAGGCGTTCGTCTACTTTATCAACATCACGAGCATCTACAAGGAGGAGTTTGCGCCTTTCCTTGAGCAGGCTGCCACCTACGTGCTGAAGGAGATCGAAAGCGACGAGGGCATCCGCGTTGTCGACGACGAAGAGGACGTGCTCGAGGGTCTCGACTCGGACGACGACGAAGACGAGGACGACAACCTGTTGCGCCACATCAGCATCCGCACGGACGCGCTCAACTCGAAGGTGCGCGCTGTGGCTGCCGTGGAAGAGATGGCGTTGAACTGCGGCGCGATCTTCGACAAGTTCATTCCAAAGTTCTTGGAGGCGCTGGCGCCACTGACCGAATACATCCACGAAGACGTGCGTGCCGCTGTCGCCGAAGCGCTTGCGGCTCTCGTGATCTGCTCGTTCGACGCGTCGCACCCAGGCAGCGTTGACGCTCAGGTGTGGACCAAGGGCGACTTCAACAAGGCGATCCTCACCCCAAACAACGCTGTGATCGTGAACGCTGTGATGAAGGCCCTTGTGGAAGACTTGCTCGAGGACCCTGAGGAAGTCGTCGTCGAGAAGACTTTCAACGCCATCAAGGCTATGTCTGCGCGCGTCGGCCCAGTCGTGACTGTGGACCACCTCGCTGAGATCACTCGTGTGACCCAGGCGGTGCTCACCCACACCCACGTGTGCCAGGCGAGCGCCGAGGACGACGACGAGGAGGAAGACGCGGAGGGCGGCTCTGTGCTCGAGTCCGCCTCGGAGCTGATCGGTGTGCTCGGCAAGTGCTACGGCGAGCACTTCCTCGCGACTTTCCAGGAGCTGTTCCCGAACTTCTTGGCGTTCGCGACCGGTCTGCGCGCCTCGCGTGACCGCGCCGCCGCGGTTGGCTGCTTCGCGGAAGTGCTTCGCGAGCTTGGCCCATCGGCCCTGAACTTTGTCGAGAGCGTGTTCCCAGTCGTGATCCAGGGCCTCGCGTCGGACAACTACGTGCTCAAGGCGAACAGCGCCTTCTGCGTCGGCATCTTGGCCGAGATCAGCGGTGAGAAGCTCTACCCTGCGTACGAGCAGATCCTGCACGCCGTGCGTCCGCTTTTCGTTGGCGAAGGCAACGACGACGTTGTCGTCGACAACGCGGCCGCGGCTGTCGCTCGCCTGATCATCGCGGGCGTGGGCAGCGTGCCGCTCGAGCACGTGCTGCCAGTGTTCCTCAGCGCGCTGCCACTGAAGGCGGACTTTGACGAGAACGCCGTGGTGTTCAAGTGCCTGAACGGTCTGGTCAAGTCGCAGAACGCGGCGGTGGTGAGCTTCATCCCTCAGATCATCGAAGTGTACGCCAAGTCGCTCGCGTCGACGAGCGTGGACGAGGAGGAGCAGGAGGAGATCAAGGTGTGCGTGCGCGGCCTCTTCGGCGCGTTCGAGGGCCAGATCAAGGAAGTCGCGGCGCAGCTGAGCCCGGAGCTCCAGGCGGCGCTGAGCTCGGCTCTGAATTAGTTATTTTGCCCACCCACCAACAAGAGTGCAAGTGGTGCGCGATCCCCAAGTCAATCGAAGATGAATGATGTATAGACGATCTATTTGCTTTTTAAGAAGAAGAAAAACAAGGTATGCGATTTCAGACCCAACTTTCGGTTTCTGTTATTTGCGTTTGTATGTGTGGTTGAGAATGAGAACGTAGCTCTTCGTGTTCATCTATTCACTTGAGCTTCTACTATTGCTGCTGCTGAATGAGGAACGCCTTGAGCAGCTCGAGCGACTTGTAGCGGTGCGAGATGGAGTTCTTCGTGGCCTTCTCCATCTCGGCGTACGTCACGGAGTAGCCGTCGGGCATGAAAATCGGGTCCCAGCCGAAATTCGCTGGTCCGCGCGCCGGCACGATCACGCCGGGCGTCTGGCCGACAAACACCTTGGGGTCCGCGTCGTCCGCGCCAGACGCGTACGCGAAGATGCACTGCGCGTACGCCGACTTGTCCTCGTAAGCGGCGAGCATGTTGTTGAGCCCTTCGTGGCCGGTCTTCTCCAGGAACCACTTCACGTACGGACCTGGCAGTCCCTTGAGCGCGTTGAAGCACAGCGACGTGTCTTCCACGAGCACTGGGCCGTTCACCTGCTTGGCGGCGAGGCGGCACTTCTCCTTGGCGATGTCCGCCGGCTCGCCCTGCAGCTCCGGGAGGTCCACCGCCTGGTTGCGCAGCTCAAAGGGGAAGTCCGCGCCGAGGATCGCGATCACCTCCGTCAGCTTGTTGCGGTTGCCCGTCACGAACGTCACCACCGGTTTGCTCGCCATTATTCTGCTGCTTTGCTTGCTTGTGTTGCTTGCTTGCTTGTGCTTGTGATTTTTGTGATTTGGTGGATTCAAAGCTGCTTGCACTCACCAAGGATCAGACTCAGAATTGTCATCACCAGATTGGACTCAGATGGTCTCTTCACCTGAGTCTGTTCGTAAATCTGAGTCACACAGATCATGAAAGGTCACGAAAGCAAATGGGACGATCGGCAGCTCCATCATAAAGAGCCCTTACTTGCCGATAAAGAGACCGTGGCATGCGAAAGCACTCGTGACGCCATCTCTATTACCCCCTCACTATCACACTTCCCCTCCGAGTGTCTCTCCCCCTGACTCACGATGCTGCCCGCGTTCCAGCTGCACCTGCACCAGCCCGTGCTCGAGCGCGTGGCGCAGGTAGGCAAGTTCGACGGCAAGCACCTGTCGCTCGCGTGCGGCGCGACCGCAGGCAAAGTGTTCATCCACTCGCCCAACGAGCGCAACGACGGCAGCATCGAGGACTCGGAGCAGAACGTGCGCTTCCTCAAGATCAACCGCAAGATCTCGGCGCTTTGCACGTGCAAATTCCTCGACGCGGACCCTGGCGACACGCTCGTGGTCGGCACGCAGGCGAGTCTGCTCGCGTACAACATCGAGAAGAACTCGGACATCTTCTACAAGGACGTGCCCGATGGCATCAACACGATGCTCTTCGCGCCGGCCCCCGCGATGAAGACGAGCTACGCCGCGCCGTCGCAGATGGTGGTCGGCGGTGGCAACTGCTCGCTGCAAGGGTACGGCCGCGAGGCAACAAGCTCTTCTGGACCGTCACGGGCGACAACGTGCGCGCGACGGCGCTCTCGGACGTGACGGGCCACGGCCGCGACGAGCTCGCCGTGGGCTCGGACGACTTTGAGATCCGCGCGTTCCAGAACGAGGAGACCGTGTACGAGTGCGCGGAGACGAGCGCGATCCTGGTGCTCGCGCCGATCCAGAAGCAGATGTTTGGCTACGCGCTCCAGAACGGCGCCGCGGACGTGTACAAGGGCAAGCACCGCGCGTGGCGCGTCAAGTCCAAGAACACGCCCACGGCGATCCAGGCGTTCGACATCAACGGCGACGGCGAGAAGGAGATCGTGATCGGCCGGAGCAACGGCAAGTTCGAGTCGCGCAGGCTCACGAACGGCGAGGTGGTGCACAAGGACATGTTCGCGTCGCCCATCGCGGCGCTCGTCACGGCGGACTACCGCATGGACGGCAACGAGGAGATCATCTGCTGCTCGGGGGACGGCGAGATCCGCGGGTACTTCATGGCGGCGGGCGACTTCCCCACGGCGACGGCGGCGACCGACAAGACCGCGCACGAAGAGAAAGAGGTCGCGAAGCTCTCCAAGTACAAGACCGGGCTGCAGTTGGAGCTCAAGTCCCTCGAGGCGATCACGTCTCCCAGCTCGTCGACCCCTTCGACCGCGGGCAAGAACGCCAAGACCACGGGCCTGCGCATCAAGGCCGGCACCAAGATCCACATCAAGTCGACGGCCACGAAGGCGTCCAACGCGTTCGAGCTCCAGGTGTCCACGGAGAACGAGAGCGTGACCAAGATGGTCACAATCTACGAGTACGACGTCGGGATCTTTGAAGGTGAGTCGCTCGTGATTCGCCCGCCTGCCATGGTCTCCACGGTGACGATCCTGCTGCAGCTGACAAAGTACGTCCCCGCCAAGATGGACTTCAAAGTGCTCGTGGGCTCACGGGGCAACAACACGTCGTTCCACGTGTTCGAGCTCTCGTACGCGCTGCCAAAGTTCGCCATGTTCCTGCAGCTGCCCAGCGGCCCCGAGAGCGAACCGCGGGGCAACGTGCGCTTCAAGACGCCCGTCAAGACCGCGCTCATGTGCTCGTGGATCGAGAACTCGTTCAAGCTCAACGCGTCGTGCTCGGAAGCCGCCACCGTGGAGCTCTTCTTCAAGTCGTTCAAGGACGGGAGTCCGCTGTGCATCTCCATCACGCCCAACGAGACCGTGATCCGCACCGACGACATGGACCTCGCAGCCGAGCTCGTGCAGGACATGTGCGCGCACTTGGAGTGGCGCGAGCTCGAGTCGCTCGCGGACTTTCCCCGCCAGATGGACGATTTCAAGAACCTGCTCATCCGCGTGGACGAGTGCAACGCCATCCGCCTCAAGCTCACGGGCGAGATGGCGGACGACTCGAACCAGGTCAAGAACCTCGTCATCCGCGCCGAGGACACGCGGATCCTCAACGACATGTACGCGTTGCTTTGGTGTAGGAGTGCTGGACTGATTGAATGATTGACTGACCTCGGACGCTTTGTGACTTTGTTCGACAGGGGCCGCATGCGGAGATACTACTCGGAGCTCTTCACGCTCAACAACCAGCTGCCGGGCGAGTACACGAAGCGCAGCACCAACCACCAAGCGCTGCTGGACGCGCTCAAGGAAGTGAACAGCATGATCCAGCTCGCCGCGCGGTTACGCTTCGGCAACGCCAAGTCCACCGTCGTGGCCGCGTGCCGGAAAGCCATCAAGAACAACAACATCCACGCGCTCTTCTACATCGTCAAGACCGGGAAGGAGGAGCACCAGTAGACAGAGACCACTAGTATATCGCTCGCTTCGTACCAGCCAACCAATTTCTACACCACGTGTTAGCATTGATCCGCAAGAAATGCCACTACCAGTCATTATAAAACGGAGTTTGATGGAAACCTGGATCCTGTCTGCAACGCTTGTTTCTTTGACGAAGTCTGTTTTTGTTCTCGTAAGTTCACAATCGCGTCCGTCGTCGACTATAGTCCTGCGCCTCATCCTCGGGACTGAAGATCTTGGACCGCTTGCGCTTCTCACCTGCTGCTGCGGCTGCGTTCGCATCGGGCGTCGCCGCCAGCGCCATCATCTCTTCGTCAAACGCGATCTTGCGAATGATTTTCGGAGTCCTGTTGTTCATTGTGCATATGCAGCCAGGAGATTAGTAGCGTTCGGTTCGTGAAAAAACAAATAGGATGCAGCGTACCTGTCTCGAGCAACTTCGCGATAGTTGGCCGCTCCGAACGCTTCTTCCTGGCGATGGCTGCGTGCATCAGGTGTCTCTCTTCTGCTGGTGATGAACTGATTTCGCTGCTGCTGTTGCGGGTATTGTTGCTGCTGGTGTTGTTGTGGATGAGCATGCGCTTGAGGTTGTTCGTACATGTTCACTTGGTGATACGGCGCAGGTGCTGGTGCTACGGGTGGACCTGCAGCGAGTGGCTGATAATGAGTCGTTGGAATTGCTGTCGCTCCGCCTCCAAGCGGTCGTCCGCCAAACGCAGCGGAGATCGTTCGCTCAACGTCCATTTGCTCACTGCCGAAGCTCGTAAACGTCTGACCTGGAGCCATCGCAACAGGGCTTCGTGGGCGTCGGATCACCGTCAGGAACTCCTCGTCGCTGTCGTCAAAGATGCTCTGCTGCGTCGGCGCGAAAGGTGCGATGGATCGCTTCGGGGACTCGGACAGCAGCGTCTCTTCTTCATCGTCGTAGTAGTTATCGTATTCCGCCGACGCGAACTCTATGGGCTCGTCACGGCGGAACTCTTGCTGAGGGTCCATCTCTGCTGCTTCGGACTCACTGCGGTCGGAGCGCTCATGCGTGCGCTGCTTTTCAGAGGAGACGTTCGTAGTTGAGGACGCGGTGTCTATGGAATCGTCGTGGACTTCTCTCCTTGTCGAAGAGTACGAGAACGAAGGCTGGGGGAGCTTCGAGGCAGGCAAACCATCGTCCTCCTCTGCAGTCTCTCTCTGCCATGAATACCGACGCATTTCGCGCTGTACCTGGCGCTGTTGCGTGTCCGTGATCCAAGCTTTCGCACCTGTTCCCCCAACACTCAGACGTCTCTCCGGCGGGCGTCGCTCCCCCGACGACTGCCTTGGCGATGGTGCAGACGAAGAAGTGACACCAGTACCAGCACCGGGGGTAGTCGACGTACCTTGGACCGCTGAGGATGTGGATGCGAAGAACGGACGCGACGGCTGCTGGAGCTTGGACGGCGGAAGGCTCCCTTCAGCAACCGCATTCACTCCTTGCTTCAGCCTTCTCGCCTCAAACTCTCGAGCTCTCGATGCAGAATTAGTGACACTCGACGTTGCGCTCTTTCCAGCACTTTGTGCGCGCACTGATGATGGCGGTCGTATCCCTAAGCGTGGCTTGGAGGTGGCGTCGTGGCTGGCACTATATCCTCTACTAGCAGCTCCTTCACCACTTGGGGTTTTCTTCCCATTAGAAAGTCCCTAAAAACGCAAGCACGCGCAAGTGTCGTTAGCAAAAGAGCGTTTCAAAGCGAAAAACGAGTGAACACCACCCACGCCAACTGCAGCCTTACCGCTGTATCGACAGACTTGCGCCATTGCTTCTTCTTCTTCTTCTTCGCTGCTGAGCTCGCACGCTGCAGCTCGCGGAGCTGCGTGCTCAGCTGCGTCTTCTGTTGCTGGAAGGCGTCGTCGCTCAGCAGCGGCGCCTGCGGGAGCACGTTCGGCAGAAACAGACGCAGTCGCCGCTGGAAGAGCAGCGGCACGACCACCTCCACGAGCACGACGAGCAGTCCGTAGTAGAAGCAGATCTGGAAGAGCAGCGAGTCCTCCTCTAACGGAAGGAACAGCGCCTCGTGCGGCGGTGGCGGCTCCTTGAGCGTCATGGCGATCGGAGCCTTCGGTGTGCAAAGGCCACAGCCCACAAGCCGCTTAAAAAAGCGTTTTTGGCGCGAACGAAAGTGGTCCACATGAGACATTGCGGCAGGGTAAAGTGTGTGATGTTTGACGTGCACGTCATCTCTCGACTGGCGGATTTTGAAGAACACAGTAAAATACATCTCTCCTCTGAAAACCGGCGACGCTTGCGTAAAACCGGCAATATTTTGTTAAACCCGGGGCCGTCCTAAACCCGATATTATGTCGACATCTTGGTTTTTGTATGGCCGATGGAATCGCGGGAGACCCTCCCGAAATTACATCAAGCATACAAAAACCAAGTAGTCGACATAATCTTCACAAAACCTGCGCAATCGAAACTCGCG
This sequence comes from Globisporangium sylvaticum, assembly GCA_023334975.1. Lineage (NCBI taxonomy): Eukaryota > Oomycota > Peronosporomycetes > Pythiales > Pythiaceae > Globisporangium > Globisporangium sylvaticum. Next base: position 29,569 of record JAADVK010000005.1, read on the forward strand.
AAAGACTTGGACACTGCTTTTAGGGAAACCATCCTATTCTAGGGACCCGGATTTGAGCGCCTGATTTTGAGCTTGGAGAGACATATTTCCATTTTCTTGATGGAAACATGCTCACAACACAACGTGTGCTTATGACCGACAACTTTCTCGTCTAGTTGAGCTCGAATTTCCGCAGCTGGTCGTAAAGCTGTCGGAGCGGCGCCGTCGTCTCCTGGCTCTCGGGGAAGAAGCTCAGGAAGTGGCCCAGCTGGCGGATCCAGGGCAGCAGCAGTCGCGGGAACGCGAGCCCGTCGAGCGACGTGTCGCTGTTTGGCGCCAGGAACACGCGGAACACCTCGTGGTTGAACACCACGCCGTACGCCAAGTCTGCCAGCATCAGGCTATGCCGCACCGCGTTGCCGCGCACGCCGTACCACACCAGCTCGTCCGTGATGTAGTAGAAGTCAAAGTACAGCGCGCGGTACGATTGCAGCAGCTGGTGCAACCCGTCCTTGTTTTCTCCCGACGAAAGCCCATCGAACCGCTTCGGGCTGCTCTCGAAGTCTGGAGGCAGAACCGGGTGCAGTCGCCGTGGGCTCAGCGGCGAGGACAACTCCAGCGCGCTCTCCAGGTCGGACAGCATCTCGATCAGCTTCGACGCTGTCAGTGATGCAGGAGCACTCTTCGCCGACGATTCGGTCTCAGGCATTGCGCCATGGTACGTCACCAGCCATCTCCACGTGTAGTTGTAGTTCTAGAAATGGTAAAACAAGCATGGATATCGTAAGTCACCTCGCACACAGTCATCATCAGTCAGCATGCAAGTTTTACCTGAAGGAACTTGGCGATCGTGTCTTCCAACGCGGAGAACGGGTAGCTCTCAGATACGTTCGGCGGGATGTAGAAGCTCGACGCGTTGCTGCACGTAAAGCACAGCGTCACTTGGTAGTGCTCTGCAAACTGCTTGATGTTGTACAGCGTGACGTGCTCCTTGACGCTGTGGTCCCATAGCTGGTGGTGCTTCCACAGCGACGCAACATCGGGCGTGACGCGAAAGACAACTGCCGCGTGTGGCTGAATGGTCACCAAGAGCGTCGACCTCCTGCCCGCACAGACGCCATTGTCCAGGTAGTGCACTTCCACACTCCCAGGAGCGGTGAGCAGAACGTCTACGCCGATATTGAAGAACATGCTGTCATTGCGGAGCGCCAGACGCGCCTTCACGTCACTTCTCGTGTTGTGCACCACGATGAACTTGTCCGCGTCGGACGATAACGTCGACGCGAGGTCTGGGTTCGATAGCGCAGCCTCGGGCATCGCAAACACAGCGCCGAGGAAACTCGGCTGGCTCGACAAAAACAAATCTGGTACGTCGGTCCTGGATAAAATGTCGTCCGACTTGGACAACGCAACGTTCACCTGCAATTGTGGCTGGTTGCAGATCGCCCGCAAGATGACAGTTTCTCGGAAATCCTTCACAAGACGACAGTTGATGTACACCTCGATCTCTCGGATCCAGTGTTCAACTCCAGTGTTGTCGGCGGCTGCAGCTGCTGCTGACGCAGGTCGAGGTTGAGGACGGAAGTGCAAGAAGACCTGCATCCGTCCATGAGCCTCGAGCGTGACGGCTGACACTTCAGTGAACGATGTCGGAGACGTGGAGAAGCTCACTTCCTGGGGTCGAGCGTTGCTTGACAACATAAAGTCAAGAGTCAGTCCCGACGAGTTTTCGAGCACGATCGAGTGGTTGTGATAGAGCTTGTGATAGTAGACTTCGCTGTAGTCGATGACCAGCCCAGGTCTGCTCCCAGAAGAACCTCTTGGACTCTCGCTTCCATTTCCTTGCGTCAACTCAATGCTCGATCGACGTTGTCTCTTGGGGTTGCCGTGGTTCGACACCAGCACTCGAAAGAGGTTCGTGGTGGGGTCCAGCCCAGAAGACATACTGCGGAGCATGTTCAGATCCGCAATCACTTCCAGGCGCACGTGGATAACCTTCAAGTCCGACGGGTTGGTCACATTCTGCAGCACCATGAAAGTAGAGTACACACCGACCACATCACGCAGGAAATAGAGCACGACGCTTTGATAACTACGCGATCGGTCCAGCGTGCCTCGGTCACGACTGAGTTGAAGCCAGGATTTCGCGTTTCGATCCACCAGAATCAGCTTGTAATCGACCGGATCGAGTCCTCCACCTTCTTGCGCGCCAACTTGGTTGTACAGGCACTCCACCGTAAACTCCCACTCCACTTCTCCTCCATTTCGGACAGTGTGTTGTCCAACATCAACGATGTACCGCGTGCTTTCCAGTGACGAGTTCTCTGCCGGCGTACAACCTCGAACTGTCAGCACGGGGAGTTGGCTTCTGTGGTCGCGGGGCTCTGAGTTGATGGAGTCGACGTCAAATTCGTCCAAATTGTCAAGACCCGCGTGCTCGCCCTCTTCACGGCTGGAATCTTCCACATGCGTTGCTAAAGTTGGGGCGGTGAATATCTTCTTCGACGTTAGCGTCAAGCGCTTTTCTCGCGCTGCAAATGCTGCGCTAATCAACGCCATGTCGACTGCACCTCCTTGTTTAGCGCCTTCAGTTGCAGCGACGGAGCTCGACGCACTTTGTTGAAGAACCAAGTGGACATCGATTTCGGTCGAAACGTTCATGTCCGCGCTCATGTCTACATCGCGAATTTTCAGGAACATGTGATTCTGCGCCTCGGCTTCAGCAGCAGCATCTGGAGTCTCCGCTCCCCAAGAATTGCTTCTCCATGATGGATGGTGTCGCATCTTGTGCAGCAATGACGCTGCCTTCACATTGTCGCCGTTTCCGTGAAAATGGATAGCTTCTGCGGCAGCGATCAAAGTCGCTTCTTCGAGACGGACAGTAATCTTCATGGAGTCTCCAGGGGCAATTGTTCCAGAGGAAGGAACAGCGATGGCTTCGATGTATTCACTCATCGCACTCATTTCAAATGCCGTAGAGCCCTTGATCAAGCAAAGACCTGCCTGATACATCGCCACAGGTTCGATGGCAAAGTTGAGTGGCTGGATCGTGGACGGATTGCGCACCCAGAATGTTTCGGACGTATTGCGCAAATTGTGAACAATGCTGCTGGATGGCTGTGAAGATCCTGCCATTGCGAGCTGGACCGATTCTCTGCTGTTCCCTGCTTTCGATCTCAACGATGGAGGCAAATGCTCGAGCGGAATGTCGGCAGGGATTTCAGTCGCTGCGGCGAAGAAGTGCAAGCTTGATGCTGACAGCGTGAATGTGCGACCTGGAATGAGCTTCCCTTTCACTCCGATGTGCTTCGTTTGCGCAGTCTCCGACGCGTTTTGAACGCTCACATCCAACCAGACACTGCCGAGCTCCAAGATATCGTACGTCGGGTCATATTCGGTTGACTTCAACGTATCGGAAGACAGGCGGGCGGACGGGAACACGTGGCAGACAACACGAACATCAACAGAATCCCCTGGCGCAATCTGAAGAGTGCTCACTGGAGTGTTCGCGGAACGTGAAAACAGCAAAAACTCGAGAGTGCTGCCAATACACGCAAAATGTTAAATATTAGTGTTTCCGCAAAAATAAACTGCCACAGAAATCGAGTAAAGCAAGCAATCTCACCTCTCCAAAGCACTGTGAGGCGTTGACGAAAGCTTGACGTTCAGCTCCTCATCGTACACATTCCGCAAAGAGAACCAGAAGCTGGACCCATGCGGGGATGCTTCTGGTGCTGGAGGTACGATCACTGGAGGGAGGAATGCCATGTGCTTGGACCGGTCTCGAGTCTCAACATCAGCACCAAAGCTAGAGCTTTCTGGATCCACAATCAGTTCAGCATAACTCGAGATGATCTGCGCACGAATCGAAATGTCCTCGACATTGTGAGGGTTGTACAAATTCAGCAGACGCAAAGGAAAGTCGTGGATGCCGGCGCTGAGAGACTACAATCACACAAAACCACATCAAAAGATCAGACGAGGATGAACAAAGTTGCTGTAAATAAGCGTGATTTGCGCACCTCGGACGTTCGGATAAACTCCATCTCCATCACACAGGTCGCCAAAGCATCAAGCTTCCAAGCGTTGCAGTGTCCAGCTGCTTCTTCCGTCGACTTATTTTCTGCTTGAAGTGCCAAGTTTCGGAGCGAAGGGACTTTGAGGTCGTTCGTGCTCGTCAAAGCTAGATCGCCACCAATCGCAGTTTGAGTAGCTCCACGGATATTTCGAATGCGAATGAAAGGCGGCAGATTTGCGATTGCAAAGCACACTTCGATGTCGGATACGTTCTTCACTGAGACGTCAAAACTGGACGATTTCCACCCGATCGCGTAGCCAATTTTGCCGAGTGAGATGCGCTTTTCTGCCACTTGAATGCACGACTCGCCGTACTCGCCGCTCACATTGATCACCTTCAACGTCGAAGCCGCGTCGAAAGGTTCGCTGGTTGCAATGTCGCTTGCCGCAGAATCGAATCTTTGAATCGCTACAACTCCCGAGAAAGGGCACAGCTTGCCATTTTCGATCGCGTCGCACGGCAGCTGTGTCGTCAGAGATATTGGCGCGAATCGGATGAACAACACGCAGGAAGTCTGCGCAGGAATCCGATGGACATCTCCGAAATACATACTTGCTGCTTGAGGGCGACTTGACGGAGTCTTCTTGATCAGGAAGCTCAACTTTCTCACATCATCGACTGATGCAGTGCGTGCCATCAGTAGACCCGATTGGTTTTGGCACTCGTGCAGGAGTGGCGGGATATTTCCACAGCCGCACCAAATAAAATCCAACGGCAGTGTGCTCACGGGTCGCAACACCATCTCTGAGTCGGTAGTATTCGTAAGAATAAGAAACCGTTCTCTCGTCAAAGACTTTCGAGACAATGACGAGCTGATCACTCCAGCAGCACTCGGTAGTTCGCCGTGGTGCTTCTCGAAGATACGATATTTTCGAGCAATCGGTTCCACCTCACCACCAGGAACAGACGAAGCGTCTGACAACTCATCCTCGAGTTTGATCACGTTAATGACTCCAAAGTCAATCGCACTGCCGAGCTCCGACGGCGATCCAGGTGAATTCTCTTTCGCCGAACCGAAAACCTCGCACTTCAGAGCACCGTTGTCGACAAACAGCATCAAGTCGACGTAACTGATCTTTCCGGGATAGTGAACGTTTTCAATCAAGATTCGTCGGCGGAATAACCCACTCTTGAACGCTGTGAGCTTGAACTCAATAGCTCTAGTTTCCCCGGGCGGGACTTCTCCTTGTTCTTGCTCCAGATCCACGTGAAGCGAGTCGTCGTCATCTGAGTAGCTGTCTGCGTCGCTGGTGACAAATAATCGATAGCGCAACGGGAGAGCCTTGCTGATGTTGATCAAGTCGAATCGTCCTTCATGAGCGAGTGCCGTTTGACGACCTCCGAGATTTCGCTCGACGCCAAAATCGATGACTGTCGGCGTCACGCGCGCGAGACTTGCTCCAGCCACACCGACAAACTTGATCGTGAATTCGGCGACCATCTCACTTTTGTCGTCCTCCGCATTTGCAGACACTGGTTCGCTTGACAAGCGAAACAGCTGCACACGAATACCACCAACAAGGTCGCGAGTACTTCCTGTTTTGAACGCGTCTCCCGAAAGGCGCGGTCTGAACGCGGCAAACAAGTCGATGGACTGCTTGCCTTTCAGAACGACATGAGTTGCCTCTCGATTCAATCGCGCGTCTTCAAACACGTAGCACTGCGTCTTCAAGTTCGAGGAAGCGCACAACACCAGCGCTTCATCCACTTGACTGTGCAACGTCAGCTTATGCACCTTGCTGAATTTGAGCGATATGTTGGGGCTGTCGACCGTTGTATCTTGCATTTCCGGGGTGACGTAGCAGGGTCCAAGATCCAGAATCTCAAGGTGTCCAGTGGCATGAGGGTCCAGTTCGGGAACACGAACATACACTGGTCGCGTGACGCGAACAGCTACCGTCAAAATCGACGTATCCAAGCGATCATTCAGGTTCCGAAGCTGGATTTGCTCGCTGTGTTGACCTGGGACGGTTCCTTTGTAGGTAAAGCGAGCAATGACGTGCGAGTTCGCTGCAATACTCCCATTCGGTCTCTCAAATGAAAGATCTCCTCCAGACGACACTGACGATGCACCATTCGACACATTTCCACTCGTTTGCTCTCGAGACGATGTCGCTAGCAGGAGGAACTTGACTGGCTGGTGGGATCGATTTCGGATGACGAATTCGCCTTGCACTTCAGCATTTTGCTGCTGTTCTCCCAAATCGATTTTCTCCGAGTCCAAGCACAACGAGCGCTGCACTGCCTTGACGACTGCAACATCAACAGATGCAAACGGATGATTCGAAACGACGCTTGTTGCTGACGGCGATGAGTTTCCACGATACAAGAACTCCAGCTTCCCAGCGTTTTGCTCCATCGCTTTCGATATGCTAGCGAGCACGGATCTGCTGATGCAAGAGGCAAGCGAGCTCGAAGACGCAAATCCGGTTTCCGCGGCAAAGCACCATTTGAAATGCAGCGTCACTGCTCGGTCCCCAGAGAGCCGGGCTTTCAAAGGAAGGCTGCTGCTGCTGCTGCTGTGAGCCTTCTCCTCGCCTTCAAGTCCAAACTTCGGCGCGCTCTCTCCATGTATCATCAACGACTCCGTTGGAGTGATGTCACAGCTGATTGCAAGAAGACCGCGCAGTGCCTCAGACGCACGCCACACCACCTCGATATCTGACGTCTTCTTCAGCACAGGTGACTGATGAGATAACGTCACTGACCAACCGTAAGTGTCTGTCGGCGACTCGTCAAGCGGAATCAGCAAGGTCGACGAATGTGAGATCGCAAACTGGTTCGGTTCAACTTTCACCAGAATTTCCCCACTTTCCAACGTCCTCTCGGACTCTGGAATAGCAATTGTGAGCCCTCTTCCACGGTCGCTGTCCGAGCTCGTGAGGAGAGACTGTATTGACGAAGATGATTCGCCCATGCCACTCGATTTTCCGTTCCCATCACGACTTCTTTCATCGTATTCGCCAAGCAAAAGTCTCCCCGTGTCACGACTTGGAACGCCAGACGGAGTAAGCTGCGGCATGATCCTTCTCCCAACGGCGCGAGAAAATGCGGCTTCCCCAGCAGCGGTTCGAAGGAAGATCTCTGCGCTGTACTGCAACTCTTTCATCACGTCTTTGTTCTGCTGCTCGAAGAGAAGGAACTTGCCGACCCCAATGATTGGAGTCGAGTCCCGACGCAGTTGCCTCTTCCTCGCTTTTTGGCTCTTGAAGCCTGTGATTTTTCCTGCCGCGATATGATATTGACTATCTTTTGCGTCGGATCCCGACTGAAGCGAGGTGAAGACAGCATACGCCACAATTCTGCAAGTCGCTTCCGCGTCAAGAGAGAAATGCAGCTGGTTTGTGTTTCCTCTTGTGTCCGACAACGACAGCGACTTTACCAAAAGCTTTGGTCGGCGTCGGGACCGCGGAACAGACTCGGACTCGGACATCTCTGATTCGCTGTTGCAGCTGTCATACACGTCGATGTTTCTGACATCATGGAGTGCAGACTTCGGCTCGTCTTCATCAGCTCCTGATGTCTTCTCGTTTGGCACTTGCTCGCCACTTAACAGCGCTTTGACGCGAAAAATCTTCGAGTTGAGTTTCGTGATCTTGTCCGCCTTCTTCTTTGTCGTAGCAATGCGCAGCTTGTGCTCCAGTTTCTCCAGTTCTTCGTCCAATTTCTTCTCCTGAGCTTGAGTGATGATAGCAGACGGAGTTTCGTCGACCGAGAAGTGGAAGGTTGGCTTCAGATTTGGGTTCGAAAAACCAGGATCCAGTTGAATCACATATTCGCGCTTCTTTCGACTGGTGTTTCGGACAGCAATTTTGATTTCGTCGCTCTTTTCTCCAATAAGGCACTTTCCCAAAGAGAGCACTTGACCTACAAGGATACAAAACAACATGTCAGGCGAAGTATTCTAAGGAGCAGCACACCACATGACAAGCTCACCTGATTGCAGAAGCTTGAAGGTCTCTCTTTTCACGATCTTGGCTTTGATCGTCACGGAGATCGAGTTTTCGACATCCTGGACATTGACAATCCGGAGTTTTTCCTCGAACGGACCGGCAAGGGTTGGCTGAAACTCGAAACAGATCTCTTTTGTCCCGAACGCCTTCACCACTCCAACTTCGCCTTCCTTGATTTCCAGGAAACCCGAAGAAATCGACCCCGTCTTCTCCACGCTGTACACTAGAGGAATTGGTGACATATTCTGGACAACCAATCGCTTCGAGCTCTTCGACGAGGACGCGATACGCCCAAAATTGATGTTCTTCTGGTTCACATTCATCACCGAGCGGCACACTCTACTTTTCAGTAGAAGCTCTCGGACAGACGGTCGCGAGTCAAACGGGTGCTTGGATGTGACCCAAGTCGACTTCGTTTGATCGAATCTAGCAGCATCGGCAACTGCCTTCTTGTTCCCACCCGGAGGCAGCGTGATGAAAATCTTCTGCTTCTCAACGCGCATCTTTCCGGCAGTCTCACCTGGCGGAACAAAATCTGCCGAGGGACTGAAGATCGCAACAACTCGCTGTTGAGATTTCGCGGGGATCCGAATGTTTCTGTCCTTGCTGTTGGTCAACGGGATCAACTTCTTGTCGGCAAGCAGCGACTGCAGTTTTCGCATTCTTTCTCGAACCATGGCGACAATTTCTTGCTCCTTCTCTGGGGACGGAATTGTGCTGTGGCAATAACGCTCGCACTCTGATCGGGAAATCTCAAAAATATGCAGTAAAGCTGCCAGCTCTTCAGCAACGGGTTGCTTCGCTAACGGAAGACCCGCCGTCATTCCGCTTGGTCCTGGCGCAGTTACTCCATCATGACCGGTGGACTGATAACTTGGAGTTGAAGGTGCGCTGGATTGGAAATGACTGCTGCTCGCAAATTGCTCAATTCTCTGCTTCGCTGGATCGAGCGGCGATGGGAACGGCGCCTGTGCAGAAGCTGAAACCGCACTTCCCCCAGAATGGTGTGAGCCCGATGACGGATTCGTGGTTGACAGCTTTTTCGACAAATATCCACGAAGCACTGTGGACATGTTTCGCTTCGAGGCTGGAGCTGGATTTCCAAGCTCCGAGAGACTTCCAAATGATCGTCTTCGCCTGATCACTCGTCCGGACGGACGCGCTTGGGTACTTGACGCTCCACTCGCAGAAGAGCCACCATGCTTGCCTCCAACAGACGACTGCGTCGACAATTGAGTTGAGCTCGCTTGCTTTTGGATTTCATGATTTCTCGCTGCTCCGACTTTTCCGACGTCCCCAAAAGGAATCTTGAAGCAATACAGCCGAACTTTGGACGGATCGGAGCTCTGGAGATTCAAGTGCAAAGGTGCATTCGTGATATTCTCCAGATCGAACACCTGGATACCGACAGAGTTGAGCGCGATGTGGTCGAAGTTCAGAAACGCCGACTTGGACTGCGTCAGCAACTTGTAGAACAACGAGTGATAAATCACGTGGTGTGCGTCCATGTTGCTCGATCGAACACAAATTTGCGGGATGTTGGTTCGATTCTTGAGGTTCATGATCGAGATCAGCCGCGAGTAGTTTGGGTTCGTCTTTCTTGGGATGATTTCAATCTTCAGCTCTGTCGATTGCTTGGGACCCAGAGTCATTTCGTCGTTCGGCACAGTCGAAATCACCTTTGAAGTCACCAGTGGCTTCACAACTGTCGGCAGCTCAGAGTGGTTCGTCAACATGCACGAACTGCTCTTCAGTTCTCCAATATTGCAGTCGCCCAAATGCAGAACTGACGGTGTTACAGTCACAATTGAGGTGCACGTGCGGGCGCGGATGTGGATCGATTTGCCCAATGTGCGGTCGTACACTCGAGACTGCGCTTGTTGCCAAGCTCCTTGAATCTGGAAACATCGGAACGATACTCGAAAAGTCTGCTTGGTTAAGCGAGCTCCTTTCAGATCGACACCGTCCATGTTTTCGCTGAACAGTGCTTCTGATGAAGTATTTGTCGCAGGAGTGTACCAAATCAGGATCGTGCGTTCACCACCAGGAGGCAGATCAATCGTTTCGACCAAGAAATTTGATCCAGTAGCTTCGTCGATCGACGCAGTCACGCGCTTCCGAGCATCAGAGCGGGGCTTTCGCTCAGGCGAAGAGCAAATACTGTTGCCGCTGCTACGAATCACAGGAGCGTTTCGTTAGATCAAATCAGGTAAAGTCCAATCGAGTAAAGCAACACATGAGAACACTTAAAATCCACGCACCTGTCAACACCGCTTTCGTACGCTAGATCACGCACACGAGTCGGAACCTTCGCTGACTTCTTCCCTTTTGTTCGAAAGGCTTTCTTCCGCGCTTCCGCGTGTCTGCTCACCCGAGACTTCGGACTGGCTGGAGGGCTTCTTGGAGTAGCTCGAGGTTCTCGATCGAATTCAAAGTCATCATCAATATCATCCAGGTCACCCAAGGGGTTCTCATCAAACGAGAGTCTTTTTGCTGGCTGGAACTCGTCTTCGTAGAAGTCCTAACACAGGAACAAGCCAAAATAATTAGCGATTTGCGCGCAAAAGAAGCGCACGGAAAAGAAAGTACACTTACCTCATTCTCTTCGGCTTCTTCGTCGCTGTCCATGCCATAGTTGTTGATCGAGTCGACATTTGCAAATGACATGGCAGTCTTGGCTCCATCCGGGGACAATGATCCTTTACGACTTGAGCCATCATTTGAGCCGGTGGGGGAGAGGACCTCTTCACCACGAGGGGCTCGTGACGCTCTTGCTCGATTCTGCTGCAGTTTGAGCTCAAAGCTGATCTCCTTTGGTCGATCACTCGTCAAGTCAACATGCAGCGTCGCCTCCGTTGTGTTCCGGATGAGAAGAACCTTCGAGTTCGCGATCCCCGTGTAGCAATCACCAAAATCCAGCTTGCTTCCACTCATAAGATATGATCCGTTTGGCTCTTTGATGGACAATCCCTCTCTGAATAAAGGCAAAGCAAAACAAAACAAGATTCGTGAGCTCAAACTGTCTCCACATCATCAAAACGAACAGATTTCTTGCAGTACCTGTGATGCTCTTTGTTCGTGATCGCATGAATTTTCAGGATCTTGACGTTTCTGGAATCGTGAAGGTTCTGAGCCTGGATTTCAAAGAAGCGCTCTCCAATCTGTTGCAAAAAAATGACAAGATAACAGATACGCCAGAATCAGTCACACTGCAGCACCACATGAATCATAGATAATCTCGCAAACATTACCTCTTCGGGGCGATACGTGACTCGAATGCGCACATGACCGTACGCTGCTGCTTGTAGCGTTCGATCCCCAATGGCATAGCCAGTGTTGTAGTCCGTGCACGTGATCAGGTCTTTGGTTTCGTCAAATGCTGACAGCGAGGACACGAGCTTGAACAGCAGCGGGATCTCGGATCGATTCCAAACCGTGAAATCCTTGACGAATGACCCGCCTGGCACGCAATCGTCAAAGTGCAGCTCTTTCACGTCCAAGCGGAGCAAGGAGCGACACACTTGGCCTTGCAGCGGGAGGATCAGATCTGGAGCTGGGAGCACAGTCGTTCGCACGTCTTTCACTTGTTCCGACGACACGGATCGATCCAAATATCGGGGCTTCACGATCAGTCGGCCCGCGAACACGGTGCACGAAGTCTGGTGCAAGTGCATCCGCTCTTCTTCGGACGAATCGGCATTCAGCGAGAACGAGGTGGAATGACCAGCACTGTTGGCACCGTGCTGCGGAGAAAGCTTCGCACACAGTGAAAAGACAACTCGCTTGGTCTCGTTTGGCTCGAGCACTAGATCTTCCACCGTTCCAATGTGGTTGAACAGCTCATTGTACCCTTCACACAGATACACGTTCTCTGCACAGAGCGCCGCTTTCGACGACGACCGGAGCACGGAGAATGGCACGTGGTTGAATTCCTCCGCCGCGACCACTTCATTCGGCTGTTCGTCCATCAAATCCAGATTCTCATTCTCGAGCTGGAACCCCCACTGGCTTGTCTGGAACGGCTTGCGGAGCTCGAGCTTTAGCAGCAACTGTACTTTCCGCGGCTTCACGTTCGTGATCTCAAACACGCGGATGTCGGAGAGGTCGTTCAGGTAGATCTCCCCCAAGCTGAACACTTCACCCTTCACGCCCTTGAACTCGACTCTCGACTGCATGTTCTTACTGAGCATTGCGACCCGCACCGGATGCGGCGATGGCGAGCCAGCTGCTGAGGTGAACGACATTGGCGACGACGACAGAGACGAGGTGCCAGAGGAAAAACTGCCCGAGCGCGTCAGCGGTCCACTACCAGACGCGCGGCTCTGCCGTGGGTAGAACATGCGCGGCGAGTTTGTGCTCGAGCGCCTCCCCACGGGGCTCACCGACACACCACCATCAGCAGCAGCAACAGCAAGTGGCTTTCCAGCAGCGGGGAGCACGAGCGGCGGCGGAATCGTCACGCCCGCTGCGTCAGCGCCACCACCATTCCCACCGTTGCCACTGGCGATAGCGGGGGAGCTGCTCAGGTTCGTATTGATCCGGAGCACGGGGCTGCTGCCGGTGGCGCGCGGACTGCCGTCGCCCATCCCGTGGCGACTGCCGCTGCGCTTCTTCGTCATTGCCCTTGCGCTCTTGCTGCTCTCCTTTCTTAGTTTCCGCTATCTGTCTGCGGTTGCAGTCCTGCACGCACTCGAGCAAACAGAAACGCGAAAATTGCGTTTTTGAGCCATCAACAATACAATAATTGCATTTACGGACCAATTGAGATCCGAGACCTCTTTTTTGGTAGTCAACCCAACATCATTTTCCGAAGAGCTTGAAAGCAAACCACGAGAGAAAGAGAACGATGGACGCCGAGAGCAAGTTCGATGCGCCGCCGCCGCTTGGTGTGGACGGCAGTGCGGCTGCGGATGTGACGACCACCCCGTCGCTCGAAGACGCCGCGTACGGCTTTGACGAGGAGGTGCTGAAGGAAGTGCGCAACAACAAGGTGTGGATGCAGGACCCCAAGTATTTCAAGAAAGTGATCATCTCGCCGTCCGCGACGATGAAGATGATGAACCACGCGAACTCGGGCGTCGAGAAAGGGATCAAGAACGGCGGCAAGCCCGTTGAGATCATGGGGCTCATCCTGGGCCGGCCGTCGACTGGCACGGACCGCGACGCGGGCGACGCGCAGACGCTGATCGTCACCGACTGCTTCCCACTGCCAATTGAAGGTGCCGAGACCCGTGTGCTCGCGGACGACGCAGAAGTGATCAACTACATGATCTCGCTCGGTGAGGCGATCGAGCAGACCCGCAAGGAGAAGTTCATGGGCTGGTACCACAGCCACCCGTTCGACGTTGAAGTGCACAGCCACTGCTTCCTCTCGGCGACGGATGTGAGCACCCAGTTGCAGTGGCAGCGATCGGAAGACCCGCACGGCAACCCGTGGCTTGCGATCGTGCTGGACCCGCTGCGCTCGCTTGCGAAGAAGCGTCCCGAGATGGGTGCTTTCCGTGTGTACCCGCCTGAGTTTGCTGCGCCTGTGAACGAGACCCCCGACGGAACGATCATCACGGACGAGACGACCCGCATGGAGCGCTGGGGAAGCTGCTGGAACCGGTACGTTAAAATACTTCATTGATCTTGCTTTCAGTGTTGCCGTGCGGCTTGTGACTAACCTTTGCTAACTTGATGGTACCGGACAGATACTACACACTGGAGATCGATTACTTCATGAGCTCCCTGGGCTCGCAGGTGGTGAGCATCTTGTCGGAGGAGTTCCTGTGGATGCGCACGCTGAGCTCCAACACGATGCAAGAGCGAGAGAACCGCGACCGGTTCTCGGAGCGCATCCAGCTGATCGCGAACAAGCTCGACGGCTGCGAGACGCTGCTTGCGCCACGCGGCGGCCGAAGCTCTCGTATTGGCGAGTACTACGTCCCAGAGAAGCAGCCGAAGGAGTCGGAGGACTCGGTGCTCGACAAGATCACGCAGGCAGCGAACGAGCTCTCGATCGAGCACTCCCACGGCCAGGAGCTCCAGATCGCCAAGAAGGCGCTCTTCAACGACAAGTTTTAAAAAGGCAACAGAGCAGAGCTGAGCTGAGCGACGATGAAGCAACACCAATAGCAAAAGATGGCTATTATGAACGTGGAGAAAATATATTTGGCGTCTTGTTACGTGAATCTATTTCATCTCCAATATGCCGCATCGCCCGTTGTGAGATGGATATCCTTTCTTTCCATCCGTGTGAATTTCTCTTCGCGCGTAAATAAATACTTGTACTCAATATTCTTCCTGGCTTGCTCAGAACCGGCGTTTCGTCTTTCGGTTCTCTGCCATCGCGAAAAGCTCGTCCGCGATTCTCTCCTGCTCTTCCAGCGCTTCGAGGTTCTCTTCCAGCGCGACGCGCTCCGCATTGTCCACAGTCACGCTCACGACCATTTGCTGCGGGAGCAAGGAAGTGGAGGACGAGCGCACTGCGTATCCATTTCCTTTCCTGAAGCGCTTGAAGTTGACTCCTGACGATCCGTTGCCTCTGCGGCCGACATTGATGCTTGCAGGTCGGTTCACAATCAAACTGCAGCTTACAACGACCGGCTTGGGCTCTGCTTCATCATCATCGGCGTCTTTCAAGTCGTCGTTCAGTCGCCGAGGCATGCTGGACAAACTAGACACCCACCCACCCGCATGCATGGCGTCAGCAACACCACGTTGTCGCTCTAGCTTTGGGAACGGGTCCAGGCTCAGCACGTTTGTTGAGAAAAGGTGCAAGTTGTCAGCTGTAATGAGAAGGTGATATACGTAGAAACCACAGGTTAGAACCACTTCTTGTAATGCTCCAGCAGTCCGCCATCGTACCTGGTTGCTGCGAGACAAGGTTGACTGGCGTCTGATCTTCCGTGTGTTCATCAGCAATGACCTCCTCTTTGATGCGGCTCGTACTTGGTGCGATGGTCAGTGTCTGCTCTTCCTTGACCTGCAATGACACACCACAGTTTAGATAAGAAGACACAGTTAGGTGAGCTATGATGCACAACCCCATTGACTCCCGACACTTCACAAAATAGCGGCTCGCACACCTGAACCACAGAATCATTGTGCGGCTCTAGCGCAGTTAAACTCTCAGTAGTATCGCCGAGACGAGGTGTCTCCTCTGCGTTCACATCTCTCCTCCGCGCCACGATCTCTGGCACTGGGGTGCGCGTGTTCTTTTCTTCGGCTTTGACTGGGCTCGAGGTCTCTTCTTGAGCCTGACCTCCGTTTTCTTCTTTGTTTTCGTCTTCTTCTTCTGGTTCGTGTGAAGGAACTGGCAGACTCAAGTGCTCTGGGAAACTGCAGATCTGCACTATCGACGACGAGTTGTGGCCGGCAAGAGAGCTGCTGAACGAATACTCGCTGGACGTCGACGGCGCTTTCACGAAGATCACGCTCGCGGCCAGCTCCTGCACTGTGATGAACGACGCGCCGATCGACCGGAACAAAGTCACTCGTCGCTCCACGGCAGAGTAGGCAAAAGAGCCACCACTACCACCACCACCACCACCCCCTTGAAGCTCTCGTCCATCGCTGGACGCCGCCGCGCTGGAGAAGCCAGGTCCTTGAATTGGCTCAACGATCAGCACATGGCGCGACGATGCGTGCTGCTCAATATCGCGCAGCAACAACTCGTCGTGCTCGCTGTCTTTGTACGCAGCGATCACGACGCCCGCCATCTCCGTGATGATTTCCTCCATCGACTGCGGCGACAGGAACACAACGACGTGGCGGTGGTAGAGCGTCTTGCGCATGGGGTTCGGCAGATAACTGCCCGCGACAGAGGGCATGTGTTCGTCTGTCGGGAGGTACTCCTCGCAGCGTGGCAGTGGCTCCGACATGGACTTGCGCTCGAGGATCGCGTAGATCCACGGCGTGCACACCACCGGCTGGTTGTACACGAGCGCCCATAGCACTTTCACCGTCGCGACGATCTTCCCGGGGTCCATGATGCAGTGCGTCGCGTCCTTGCTCTCCGACGCGATGAGGTGCATGCCGATCTTCTGGCACGTCTCGTTCACGCGCGCGCGGTTGGCGCGCTGGATGCGCGACGCCACGAGGATGAACACCTGGTAGCGCACGCGCAGGATCGCGCGCTTGGCGCCAAACGTGATGTGGTCGCCGTTCTTGAGCTCGCGCTCGCTGAAGCACTGCTCCTGGTTCACGAACGACCCGAAGCGCGAGTTCTGGTCCACGAGCACGAGCGACGGCCGCGACGACGGGTCCTTGAGCTGCTCGAGCGACAGCGTGCCGACGCGCAGCAGCGCGTGCGTGCGCGAGATGGACGAGTCCGCGTGGAAGTTGAAGTGGCACTTCTTGCGCCCGATGCTCCACTCGCCCGCCACGAGGTAGAACGTGTTCTCCACGGCGCTGCTCGCGGCGTTCACGACGTCCAGGACCCACATTTTTGGCGCGCGCGTGCTTTTTGGTTTGCAAACAACCAAAAATGAAAATGCGCAATGACGAAAAACGGCGTTGACAAATGTTTCGAAATTCGGGCTTGCAACAAGTCGTGAAATTCTAATTGTCTATAGTTCGGTAACAAATTACCAGATAGATAGAATTTCGTACTTTCGCTGAAGTTGACAAAAGCAAAAGCAGGCTTGCAATGATGAGGCTCGAGAGATGCAGAAAATGAAGCGTAGGTCCAGTTGCTTGCTACAGCTCTGAATGAAGCATTAGCTGGACTGCACTGGCGAAAAGCGCGAGCTTATTCCAGGAGGTGGCGCAGCACCGTGCGCACGTTGAGCTTCTTGAGGTGCGTGTACTTTTGTCCCGTGCCGACAAACATGATCGGCTGGCCAGTCTTGTACACCATCGACACAGCAGCGCCGACTGCAGATACACATCATTCACAAAGTACTGTTTAGATAACCAGGTCGCATGCAACACACATTCGCCACACCTAGCATAAACCAAACAGCGCGTACCTTTGTCGTCGATCGTGTCAAACTTGGTGATCACGATGCCGTCAATGCGGTGCGGCTCGCGGCGGTCCGAGTAGTCAGCGAGAGCCTATTGTTCATAAAAAAAATTGGCGGTTAGACACAAAAATAGTTTCACAAGGCACAGATGCATGCAAAAAGTCACGTACCCGGTCGAACATCGCGAGCTGGTCAATGCCGTCGTTGCCGACCAGCGCTTCGCCCACAAAGAGCACGAGGTCTGGCTCGTTGATCGACACGAGCTTCGCGAGCGCGCGCATCAGCGGCTCGTTGTTCTGCATGCGACCGGCCGTGTCGATCAGCACGCAGTCAAAGCCGTTCTCCGTGCCGTACTTGACCGCTTCCTTGGCGACCGCGGCAGGGTCCTTCGCGTAGCCCTTCTGGAAAAGCGGCACGTCCAGGACCTTGGCGTGCTGGTTGAGCTGCTCGACGGCGCCAGATCGGAACGTATCACAAGCAGCGATCAGCACCTTCACGCCCTTGGACTTGAGGTAGTAGCACACCTTCGAAAGACTCGTGGACTTGCCCACACCGTTCACACCCACAAACACGATGCTGTAGGCGCGACCCGCTGCCTTCGCGGCGAGGATCTCGCGGAGCACATCAGTCGACTTCTTTGGGGTCAGAATGCGCAGCAGCGCCGCTTCCAACGCCTTGCGCACGATGGTCGAGACGCGCGTGAAGCTCTCGAGACGCTGTCCGACGAGGGTTGTGATCACAGACTCGCAGAGCTCATCCGCGACTTCCGAGGCGACGTTCTTGCTGATAAGCTGTAACAATACAATAGCATCGAAAAGTTAGCTAACATGATAAATGCACGGCAAACGGTCAAGATAAATTCGATGGAGGAGACGTACCAGGTTGTGCATTGGTGCCACGACCGGCTCCAGGTCTTCGCGCGCGAGGATCTTGTTGCCCGAGACCGCGGTGAAGAAGTTTCCAATGCGCGTGTTCGAGAAGCTCCAGCTGCTCTCCTTGGCGTCCGATTCGGCGCCAGAGGACACAGCCGACTCGTCATCCTCAGTGTCCGAGAACTCCTCGTCGCTCTCCTCTTGCTCCTGTTAACAATACACAATTCGCATCATTCGTATCGTTAGAATTTAATCGCAGATTGATACACATACGGTGATTCACAATACAGCACTTACCCCAATGTACGCCGCACGCTTTTCTTGCAGCTGCGCAGCTTCTTCCGAGGCAGAGAGCTACGAAGAAGATACACAGTTGACCGAGGTTAGCGTCGTAATACACCATCAACAAGCAACTCATCGCATTGACAAAACAACACACACACACATACCTCTGCCGAGCGATCCAGCTCCGACATTTCTTTCTTCGAGAGCTTCGAGTTGTCCCATTTGGTCATCTGCTTCGTGCTCTTCTTCTTCTCTTCGCCGGCCGACTTCTTGGTCTTGGACGCTTTCTTGCCCGGACCCGTGCGCATCGTGCGCTTCTGCGAGCGCAGCGCGGCTTCAATCTCCAGCTCCTCCAGCTTGTCCTTCACCTTGCCTGACTCCGAGGACGGGCTCTCGTTGCCGTCTTCATTCGAATCTTCATCGCTCGTTTTCGAATGCGTCGATGACGAAGCGTTGGTGGTCGATGCCGTCTTGTTGGACGTATTCGACGCCACACCCTTCGCCTTGCGAGATCCGTTGAAAGCCTACGGTAAACGCACAAATGCATCCGTTGATACAAACAACACCAATCGTAGTTAGCAACGCATTCACAAACGGCAGCGCAATGAAAGACATAGCAGCACAAAGAAGACATACCCGCGGCGCGTTGCGCGTCTGCTTTTGCGCAAACTTGAGCTCCGTGGCTTTGAGCAACTTGAGGAACTGGTCGTCGTACGCGACCGGGTCTTTCCGCGCGATCTGCTCCGGGAAGAGGCTGATGAAGTCCTTCTTGACGATCTCGAGCAGCTCTTCGATGTAGAGCAGCTGCAGGATCTTCTGGTAGACGACGACGAACACGAGGTCGAGCTTGTTCTCGAACGCCCACTGCATCTGGTACGCGTCGCTGATGAACTTCTTCTCGCCCGCGCGGTCTTCCATGAGCACGCGGTTGATGAGCGTGTCGATCGGGTCGCCGCTCAGCTTGCAGAGCGTCTTGGACCAGAGCACCGTGCCGGTCTTGGAGAAGATCGCAAAGTGGTCAATCATACTGAGTGGTGGTGATGGCTCTGGGCTTGCTTGCGAGGGAGGTGCGTTCTGCGTTCTGCTTGCTGCTTTGGCTGCGGAATGGCGAATGACACCATTCTGCGAGCGAGCGAGTGAGCAAGCGAGCAGGTCTCTTTGTTGCTGCTGTCACGAAATGTGAGCCCCTCCCCTTTCGCTCAGCGCGTTTCACTTGGCTTCAGTATGATGGAGGAGCGTGGGTCAGCAGAGTGGGATGGAACGTTCCAGATCGCGATGTGGCAAGCGACTTGGGACGAAACGAGGTACCACGGTGCCAAAAATTGGACGACTGGCTTTTCTCGTGTACGGTTTCACACAATTTCTTATTTGAAGCAAAGCGCACTTTCTTCGTGAAGGCAGGAAAGGCAACTTCTTGTTCGAACATGCTTCAGCATTTTGCTTGCTCCTTGTTTGACTGCTTCATTCCCCAACTTGCATCGCTGCACACAAGGAGACCGCTCAAGCTTCCACCAAGACTTGCGCATCCCCGCAGAAGAACGAAGACCAATGGCGCGCCTTCTCGCAACTGGACTGCTGCTTCTCACGCTGCACAGTGACCTACTTGCCACCGTCGCCACGGAGACTTCAACCGCACCAGCGATGCGAATACAACAGCCGCCACGTACCCACACTGGACCGACGGTGCCTCCGCCGAATGTGCCACTTTGCGACCAGGAAGAACTCATCACAGTCGCGAGCATGCTCATGAACCTCCGCGAGAAACAGCTTTGCCAAGCAGCGATCGACGAGGAGGAGATGATGGACGCACGAGATCCGCTGGTCGTGTGCAACGTGCCAACTTGCGTCGTCTCGCTGCAGACCATGTTCAAGACGCTCCCGAAGTGCCGCTTCCGAGACTGGAACGTACAGTTCAACGCCGAGATGCTGCTCCGCAACTGCGCGATCATGCCGCAAGGCAGAGTCGACTCAGTTCCAGACGTGACCCCAGCATACGGCGACGACGACTTGGGCTGCAGCCCTCAGCATATGGTTGCAGCTGTGACCCCCCGCCGCCGCGCGAGATGACGGCGAAAGTGAGAGCTCACCGACACAGCACGAGTTTGCCTAGGAACGCCCACAACCTGGCTCAACTCGAACGATCAGGGGTAGGACCGCACGAGTACATGCATTAGAATGTGCTTGAGTACTCCACTTAGACGTGATAGATAGATAGATACGATAGCGATTGTGTTGCGCCAAAGTTTGGAGCGAACACAAACCGACCCAAAGTGAAGCCATTTCGGCGCAAACGAAATGAGAAAGTTTTACACAACTGACGAGTTTGCTGTGCTTCTTCAAACATCAGTGTTTGTGTGGTCCACATTGTCTTAATTGATTGTTCAGCAACTTCTCGCTGAACCTTTTGTGTGGTCCACAGTTGGTCCACAAAAAAACGGGCGGCCCACACACTTAGCAATCAACCCTCGAGCCCCCAAAACGCAAGCATGGCGACGTCACTCCTGGAGCCACTTCCGCCGTCACTCGCGTGGTGCTCGCGACTCCCAAAGATCGAGCTGCACGCGCACATCCACGGCTCCATCCGCCCGGCGACGCTGCAGCAGCTCCTGCTGGACGACGCGCGCCTCCATGGCACGGCGCCGCGCGAGCTGCCGGCGAACCGCAGCCTGGACGAGTGCTTCGAGATGTTCCACCTGATCCATGAGGTGGTCGTGAGCCGCGCGGTGCTGCGCCGCATCACGATCGAGGCGGTCGAGGACTTTGCGCGCGAGAACGTCAAGTACCTGGAGCTGCGCTCGACGCCGCGCGCGCTCGAGCGGGACGGCGCCTCGCGCGCCGACTACATCGCGGAGGTGGTGTCCGCGCTGGAAGAGTGCCACGCGCGCAACGACCTGGACATCGAGGTGCGTCTGCTGCTGAGCATCAATCGCAACCAGTCGCTGGAGGTCGCGCAGGAGACCGTCAAGATGGGGCTCGACTGGAAGCGCAAGAGTCCGTACATCGTCGGCATCGACCTGAGCGGCCACTCGGAGCGCCCCAACTCGGAGTTCCACCTGTTTGAGCACCTGCTCGACGACGCGCGCGCTGGCGGACTCAAGCTCGCGCTGCACTTCGCCGAGCACTTTGACGACGACGAGTCGGACCGGATCCTCAACTTCCGTCCCGACCGTCTCGGCCACGCGTGCTGCCTGTCGGAGAGCCTGTACCAGAAGATGGTCAGACTCCGCATCCCCATCGAGGTCTGCCTGACCTCGAACGTGCACACGCTCGCACGGTACCGCGACAAGTGCGCGTGTACTACCGGGAAAGACGCCTCGGGACTCTGCATCTGCGAGTTTGAAGCGCACCCGCATGCGCGCCTGCTCACGGGCACGCTGGGCCAGCTCAACGGCTCGTCGACCAGTGACTGCTACCCGCTGTGCATCTGCACGGACGACCAGGGCGTGCTCGACACGACGCTGCCGAAGGAGTACATGCGCGCGGTGGACGCGTTCGCGCTCGACAAGAAGCGCGTCATCGCGCTCGCGAGCGCAGCGATCCCGACGATCTTCGACGTAGGTCAGCAGAAGCGTCTGTGGAAGATCATGGACGAGTTCACAGCTGCGAACGAGTAACTACAGTAGAGAGAGTGAGAAGGCGGCATGGAGGTGATATGACAATTTTGTTTATGAACCATAGATGCATACGTAGACGCACAACCGGGTTTGTGAGACTGTTTCAATGCGCACGTGCAGATCGATTAAACTGAAGCCTCATGCATTGCTTGGATCATGGTGCCAATGACAAAATAGTACTTGAGGAAGGCACACGCAAATTGATGCATGGAATGGATGAGATGCTGGGGATTTTCGTATGCGAGTTTGTAGGTGACAAAGTACCGCTGAACCCAAAAGAGTATTTTCTTGTCAGATTCAGTAACGTGCATTCTGTCTGCCATGGATTTCCTCATATCTGCCACATATTTTCTAAACTCTGATACATTTATAGTGATGTAAATATTCCACCTCTTTTGCTAGATCCTGCTACATATGATACCTCGTTCATTTTGGTGTAAATTCCCATCTCTCAAATCAGGTGCCTTGAATTAGACCCACAAACTGGTTTCCCAAGCTCAAGCTTCCAAGCCAAAAGCAAGCAAGTCGCTCACAGCCAAGTCGCTCACAAGTCA
This sequence comes from Globisporangium sylvaticum, assembly GCA_023334975.1. Classification (NCBI taxonomy): domain Eukaryota; phylum Oomycota; class Peronosporomycetes; order Pythiales; family Pythiaceae; genus Globisporangium; species Globisporangium sylvaticum. Next base: position 51,852 of record JAADVK010000005.1, read on the forward strand.
AGAAGTCAAGCAAGACCCGCTCTCGCTCCACGCACACACGCACACACACGCACACACGCGCGCACACGTACACCATGGCGATCAAGTTCCTGACCGTGCTCGCCGTCGCCGCATCCGTGGCCAGCGCCGAGTCGCAGCTCGAGGCCGCGAGCGGCTCCGGCTCGAGCGCCAGCATCCCGCTCTGCAACCAGACGGAGCTCGTGGAGCTCGGCACGATCCTCAAGAGCAACGCGCGCAAGCTGCAGTGCGAGGCCACGCTCAACATCAAGGACATGCTCAACCCGCCGGACTACGACTTCAAGATCCTCTGCGACAAGGTGCCGTGCACCGTGGCGCTCACCATCCTCTACAACACGCTGCCGCAGTGCCGGTACCTGGACCTGTCGTACCAGGCGCAGGCCGGCACGGTGCTCAAGTTCTGCGGCATCAAGCCGGACAACACGACCGCGGAGACGGACACGGGCTCGCTCGGCAACACGCCGGCCGTGACCACCGCGCCGACGCCCGCGGCGAGCTGGGGCTCGTCGGGTTCCTCTGGCGCCGCCTCCTTCGCGCCGGTCGGAGCCACGTCTGCGCCAGTCACCGCCGCCACGCCCTCGCCGACGACCTCCATGGCCGTGCTGACGGCGAGTCCACTGGCGTCCGCGCTGGTGCTCGCCACGTCGCTGCTCGCGACCGTGCTCTTTGCGTAAGTGTGGTAACGTTAGCACCGATTCTTTTTCATTCCATTGGCGGCCACGCGAAGCATACATTTACGGAAGGACAAGCGTAAACGTGATTCAATACAATGGCTGCATTTTTGATATATATATATTTGATACTGATCCCCTATCATCGTCCTTCCCGATGGGCTGATCGCTTTGTGACAGAAGGAGCTGCGCCGACATGACGAACCAACGAGCTCTCTTCTTTTTGTCTTGTGTCTACCTGTTCATCTCGTCGTGCAGCAGCTCTTCCGTGAACTCGAGCGCGTCCAGCACCGACGGACGCTCCTCCGGGTTCACGTGCAGCATGTCGCGGATGAAATCGCAAAACTCGTGCGAGTACACGGCGCTGCGGTTGCGGATCGCGCCAGCTTGCTCTATGTATCAAGCGTCAAACAGGATGGGAACACAGTCAGTCACGCCGCTTTACGATAAACTCTGCGACTCATCAGACAGAATACACAGACTCGAAGGCTAAAGTCTCACCTGGTGGAAACGCGACGCGTCCATTCATCGCTGCGAGCTTCATGAAGCCCTCGCGCGGGTGCTCGAACGGGTTTCCGCCAAACGCCATCGCGTACCTACAAGCACGAACAACACCAATCAATACCCAAAGCCCCAGTATCTATGCTAATCAATCACACACGAGTTTGGGGAACTCACAGGATGCAGCCCAGGGACCAGACGTCCGACTGGCCGTCGACCACGCCCTCGACAATCGGCTCAAAGAGCTCTGGCGCGCGGTACGGCGCCGAGCTTTTCCGGTTCGCCTCGTCCTGAATGTCGAGCGAGTTGCGGCGCGAGCGCACTTCGACGCGAATCGGCGAGCAGCTGCCGAAGTCCGTCACCACGGGGATGTACGACAGGAAATCTTCGCCGCTCGACGACGACGACAGCAGGATGTTGTGCGGCTTGAGGTCGCGGTGGCAGAAGCCCGCGCGGTGGATCGCGAGCACACCAGCGCAGATGCCGTGGAAGAGGTGCAGCGCGACCCGCTGCGTGAACGGCCACAGCGGGGACGACGAGCTGCGCGCCGCCTCGATGCCGTCCCACAAGCTGCCGCGCTCAAAGTACGGCACGAGGAAGTAGAACTCGAGGTTCTGCTGCCGGGCTTCCGCAAACTCCACGAGCGGCATCACGTTCAGGTGTTTGACCGACTGGGAATATAAAGAGAGAGCCATAGAATGAGAATGTTAGAGCTTTGAGTAGACCAACGCTTGACAGTTTATGCCCCACACAGAGATAGAGAGAGAGACAAACAACGTACGCGGAAGACTTGGAGCTCCATGTGGACGTCCTTCTCGACCTCTTCCGACTGGCAGATCACGCGCTTGAGCGCAAACGTCTCGTTTGTAGCTGCCGAACGCACGAGAAGCACCTGCGCGTACGCCCCCTCTGTCACCGGGCGGACGACGTTCACAGTGATGCCGCCGACTTGGATCGTCTCGTTCTACACAAACAAACCAAGCAAACAAACAATATCACAAGGTTACTCTTCTGAAAACCACTACCACAGAGTTTTAAGTGACAGGCTTTGTTGTGTGCCTTGGCTGCGCTTGCCGCGCTGGAGATCGACGCACTGATGGACGAAAGCAGCGAGCCGCCCCACTTCTTGGCCTTCTTCGCGGTCTCTGAAGCTCCCTTTTTCGCGTCCTCCATCGAGATCTTCTTGGCGAAGTCGTACGCCTGCTCCGTCTGTTTGCGGAGAAAAGCCTGCGCGTCCTTTGCCGCCGCGGCTGCACTCGCAGCCGAACTGCTACGGTCGCCGCCGCTGCTGTTCTCGTCGTAGCGTCCTCCTCCTTCGTGGCGAGCGTGGTGGTGTCGTCCACTTCCACGCTGTGAGTCTCTCTGATTCGGAATGTCGTTCCGCTGGTAGCTGCTGGAGGAGATGTTACTGCCGCCGGAGCTGCTCGCACCCCATTCGCCGCCTCGAGACGCGTCGTCCTCCTGGTACTCGGACGTCGACTGGTACTCGAGATACTCGTCCACGTCGTGCTCTCTGTGCTCCGCGTACACTGGCTCGTGCTCGTATTCCTCCTCCTCCTCTTCCTCTTCTTCTTCTGCAGACGACGCCTGGTTGATCTTGTCGTTCGCAATGTACTCCACCTCTGGCGCTCCGACTGACAATCAAACAATCAACATGCATCCGATCAGCATGAACACACACACACACTCAACTATGTATACACACTACACGCAACACTCACCTAATGGCGTCACGCGCGCGATGATCTTGCGGTCCCACTGCGACACGACGGCGCTCGGGTTCGTCAGGTCCAGGTACACGCCCTGCTCGTTGCGGAACGCAAAGTGGTACGCGTCGCCGAGCGGGAACGCGCGCTGGACGTCACCAAGTCGCACGAGGGAGTCCTGCGGCGCGTGCAGCACGAACGCGTTCCAGTTGGTGTCTGGCGCGTGGCTCTTGCCTTCTTCGACCGGCTCGAGCTCTTCGCCCACGAGCGCGTAGAGCACGAGGCGCTTGCTGCTTCCGCCGCCAGAGCCGCTCTTGTTGCGGGTGTGGTGAGAAGCGACTCGCGGGTGCTGCTGCTGGTGAGGCGGGTCCCACGTGCGGGTGCGCTGCACGCGCGGCTTGTGCGGGTCGAGGCTCATGGGCGTCGTCGTCAGAGGGTGCACTTCCGAGGCACTCATATACGCGTGAGGTTGGCTCACTTTGCTTGATTTTAGTATGGCTTGCTTGCTTTCACAGAGGCAATTCTCTATTGAGGGAAAGTTTGACGCGCGAATAGAGAGGAGGAGTGTGGGATGGGATGTGCAACTTCATTGTTATTCGCGCGTCCGCGAAACGACACCATGACCAAAATGAGGTGGACCACCTTTCTTAGCTTCGATTTGGAAAACGAATGGTTTCAACTTGACCATCATTGCTTGGCTTCAAATGCCCAAATGGCTACATTTCTCTCTCTCTCTCTCTCTCTGTGCTGCTGTTAAAGATCTAGTCACGAGGCTTGTAAATGAGAAGCTCAATAACGCGACTGTGTATGTGTGCTGTGTTGGTGTGCTTATGCGTTGGTGGGATCGGAGGCGTTCTTTGGCGAGTGGAGCAGCACGCGATCCGAGTCCTCCTGCGACAGGAGCAGCTTCACGTTCCGCGACATCATGTCGTTAACGGGCAACACCGATAGCGGCGATGGCTGCGATAACATACTGGTTAGGGATGATGACTGCAGCTGTGATGCCGAAGGCAGCTCGTCCAGAGCCGCGAGGACGCGTGACGTGAGGTCGGCGTCCTCGTCGGAGCCTGCCTGCTGATCGAGGAACTGAGAACTCGAGCAGCTACTTGAGCGGGTCCCCAGCGCCACCATCTCTGAAGCGTCATTGTCAATCGGACGCACGCACGGACGCGCATTGGCAATCGCAGTGTGGAGTCGTGGCGAGTCCCCATGTGCTGCTGCCTGGCGACCTGCTGTGCCTCTAGCACCTACTGCTGCTGCTCAAGAGGTAACCTGACGCTGTTGGTCCATGCGCTTGATCTTGTCGTAAAACCTTGCAGAAGTTTCTTTTCGGTTCTTCGTGACCAGCTTGGGCTGGAACGGGTGCGTGCGCTCAAACTCGCGCTGCTGCTGTTTCTTGATCTGCGCCTTCCGGTCCTTGTAGTGCTCAAAGTACTGGTTGAGCGCCTGGAAGACCTTGGACCGGTCTGCGCGTCCGTGCTTCTTCGCGATCGCGCTCGAGTTCTTGTCGACCACAGGGTGGAACGTGAGCTCTTCGGCTTCAGCCTCTTCGCCATTGTTGCTCGGGTGCTTCTCGGCGAGCGACGCGCGACTGCTCTTGCCGTCATTCAGGTTTTCTGCGAGGAATAGCACTTGCGTGTACGTCAACCCGGGCACTTCGGTCATGAGCTTCTCCATATAGGCACCAAACTGGTCACGCGTGAATGGCTCGTGGTTGGCAAACTCAAAGACAATCGGCACCACCTGCGCGATCTCACGCGGAAGCATCTCCAGCTGGACCAGCGACGGCGTGACCACAGCGTCTCCTTTGCTCTCTGGTGCTGCTGGTATAGCACTCGAGCTTTCATTAGAAGACCCACTAGTTTCCTGAGTCTTTGTCGCTGTAGTCTCAGTTTCTACAGCCTGAGGATCGGGAGAACACGGCTCATGACCTACAGGCAAGCTCTTCGGTGTGGACACACGCAAGAGCGCGTCGAAAATGCGACTAAGCGTCTTCTTCTTGCGCATCGCGAGCGCCTGGCGAGAGGTCTCGGAGACAAAGCCCTGCTGCTGCTTCTGGTGTAATTCTTGCATGCTCTGCTGCAGCAGGCGGCGGCGGTACTCCTGCTGCTCTCGGTGGGACTCGTGAAGGAACTCGCCGATGGGGAGGCCACGCTCGTCGCGATTAAACACCGGCGCGCGACCGGTCTCGGGCTTGAAGAACTCCAGTCCAGAGTTCGGATCGCGGTCGAACGCGTACTTTCCATGCAGCACCTGGCGCTTTTCCTCCAGCTCCTGGTATTTGGACACCGCGAGGTGCTCGACAAAGTCCTCTTTCGACCGGTCGCCGTTGATCCAGAGCGAGTTCGCGCCAATGTCGGGCTTGATCGAGTACTGTCGCAGGTACTCTTCCTCTCTCGCCTGCTTGTTCGCGCGCGCATGGAACGAGTCCTCATAGAGTGCCAGGTGCGGGTCCTTGCACCGCAACTCGCCGCCTGAGTGGTCGTGGTAGTGACCGAAGCCCCTCGCGCTTCGTGCTCGAGCCGTTCGCGCACGATCTCCTCCGAAACCTCGTTGATCTTTGGCTTGAACGGGCACGTCTGACGGAACTCGTCCTCCATGGCCTGCTGGTTCTTCTGGCGTCGGATGCTCGCGACGCGCGCCGAGCGCTCTTTGTTCAAGTTGATCACGTTCGCGACGCTGGACGACGTCGTGAGCAGCGTGGGGCGGAAGAGCTGGTCAGGCTTGGGCTGGCCGCAGATCATCTCGGGGGTGTCCATGAAGCATCCCCCTCCGACGCTCTCACGACGTGCTCGTCCCCGCGAGTCCTCGAACGATGACGAACCATTCCCCACCACCGCACCACTAGTGCTGTTGACAGAGGCGACGATGTTCTTGCACACGCCGTCGTTGTACTGGTTCGCGAACGCGCACTTTGGGCACATCCAGTCGATCTGGTACTCGCGCTCGACCGCCCTTTGCTCACGGAGGCGGTCCTTCTTGGCCATGTCCGAGAGCGCTTCCTCGTAGAGCCGCTCACTGATGTGGCTGTAGCCGCCCGAAGTGCGGTGCGCGATGAGGTCGCGCGACTTGGCCGCCATCTCCACCTTGCGCTGGTCCTGCTCCTTCTCGAGCTCGCGCTGCTTGGCGTTCTGCGCGCGCCGGATCCACTTGTCCTTGGACTCGGCGAGCGCGTAGAGCCGGTTGAACACCGCCGGTGGGTGTTTGTCATTTTGCTGGACGAGGAGTGGTGGTGATTGTGGCGGTTGCCGCTGAGTGTGTGTCGTCGTGAGGAGCTACTGCTGATGGTGGCTGGCATTGCGACGCGCGTGTGCTCTGCCAGCTGAATGTTGCGGAATGTGAGCGGGTCCTTCGCTTTTGAGGAAGCTGCTGCTGCTGCATTGTTGATACTACTCGAGTGCGCAGCTCCACCATGTCTGCCACCGCCAGCCTTGCGCTCATGACCTGAGCCGGCACCACTGGGGCTGGCTGCGTTTGGGTTCGCCTTGCCGATGTGCTGGCTGTAGTGGCCGCACTTGGCCATCAAGTTCTGGTAATTCGTCGCGCGACTGTGCTCGCGCTCTTGCTTCCCATACCCACCAGTGTTCGTATCAGCTTCAGGGTCTTGACACCCACCACCTTGAATGCTTGGTGGGTAGTTGGAGGATTCCTGTTGATGGTGATGATATGGGGATGTAAGCGGAGTCTCGTCGTATTGATGATACTGTTGCTGCTGTGGTGGTGGCGGCGGGTGTTGTGCCACCGTTGGAGCTGGTGGAGGCGGCGGCAAGTACAGCTTCGACTGGTGCTGATACTGTTGCTGTTGCTGAAGTTCAGGTCTTGTATCATGCTGTTCAGCCGTATTACTTGGCGCAGCTTCGTCGAAGAAGCCCAGCTCTTCCAAGTCGAGCGCATCCAGCTGGTCTTGGATCAGCTGCGTGAGTTTCGGAACTGCGTCGGGCTTGAGCGCGCGCTTGGCTGCGAATTGGCTCGCGACCACGTGGGGCTCATCGCCGACGTGGACCTCGATCGTCTCGCTCTTCCCTTCTCCGATCACCACCTCCATCAGCAGCGGAAGCTCTGTCGGTGGACCTGGGACTACTGGTTGATGTTGACGAAGGACCATTGTTGGTGGTGGGGGTGGTGGGGCTGCGAGCTGCAGTCCTGTATTGCTCCCTTCAAATGCACCAACGGAGACCGGATACGACGCCGCTCGACTGAGCTCCTGCTGGAACTGGTCTCTTCGCTCGCTCTCGCGAGTCACACGAGTCGCAGCCGAGTCCAGCGCGTGGCGGATGTCCTGCTCGATCTGCTGCACCGTGTGAGAGAAATCCACCGCGGGCGGTGCTTGCGCTGGTACTGGGGACTGAGCGAAAACCGGTCGGTCTTCTCTCAGCCAGTCTGGGAGATCGCCCGAGATCGACTTGTTTCGTGACTTTCTGTCTTCCTGGAAGTCGTCCTTGTCCGCATTCGCAGCGGGCGAGTGCTGAGATGACGGCGACGATGAGCTCCCAGCATCTGAATACACTGGCGAGTCGACCGAGAGATCGATTTCATGAACCTCATCATCGTCACTGTCTTCCACATTCACATTCGCTATAGGGGCAGCCGCAGTGGAGGCCGTGGTAGTAGTACTCCTACTATTACTACCACTGCGCTGGGTGAAATCGCAGTTCAAATCCAGAGTCGGATGGCGCACGGGCGACGAAGGGTTCGAGGAGATCAGCTGAGGGTACGACACCGTTTTGCGCGGCGACGACGCTGGCGAAGCCCCCTCTCTTGCTCCATTGAGCGCCGATCGGAACTACGAAAGTCAACAACAGGGCGTCAGTACACTTTCATTTGTGTCAATGGTCAGTGAGAATGCCATCCATATGAGGCGCCTACGTTGACGCACCTGGTCGATGGCGGCCGACGCGTTCCTGGAGAACGAGTTCCTTCTCGACACCGGCACCGAGTGGCTGGAGCTCCTGCTGCTGCTGGTGACGCTGATAAACGGCGGTGGTAGCTCTTGCTGCTGCATGGCTCTCTCTCTCTCTCTCTGTATCAAATGGCCCTCGCACCCATTGCATATTGCCTCTCTTTTGCTTCCCCTTCAAGCTCGGTTTCGCTTCAATGCCGATGAGGCAGCGGGAGTCTTAATATAGCGACTGACGCCACGGAAACCACCAGCCAGCGCGATCATTCAGCCAGGTCGCGCGCCATTGGGAAATGTTCATTCTTGCAATTCAAAAGAGCAAACACACAGCACACGAACACAAGGCGAGACGTCTCTGGTCATATCTTAGAGAGACATACACATAGAGGTAGAAAGCAGGATGGCTCTGGTAGCGACGCCAGTGGCGCTCCAAGAGCTCAAGGAGCTGCTCAAGTTCGGCTACGATATGATTCTCTCAAAGATAATAATGGCACTGAAGGATACGAGTTGCTAACAACGAGCCATTCATCCAGTGAGCTAACACTGATGTCTCTCTTCCTAACGCTGTCGGTTGTCTCTACTTGATATCTCAGATGTCGGTGCGCGAGATCGTGGCGCTCTCGTACGAAGCCGGCGGCGTGTACCCGACGTTGCTGGGCTACGCGATCGGCGCGGTCGGCACGTTCGGCTTCTTCGCGACCAGGAACCTGCTGCTGCGCCTCGTAGCCGTGATCTGACGCTCCTGTTCTACGCGCAGTGCCTGCTGGGCTCGAACGAGGTCTCGAGCGTGCTGCTGCTCAGCTTCGCCGGCGCCACGGGCGTCGCGTGCACGTACGTGCAGGTGCAGTCGTGGAAGCTCGCGTTCGCGCACGTCGCGTCGAAGCGCAAGGAGGAGAAGAAGAAGTCGGATAAGAGCAGCAAGGTCGTCAAGGAAGACCGAGTGCTGTATACGAGTATGAACATGAGCTTGGGCAGGCTAGATAATGATATGTACGTACGCGTACGGGGAAGATGCTAATGAGAAACGCATTGAACGGGACCATTATTCATTGTTGGTTTACACGCACACAAATGCAGCAAGCTATTGCTTTAGACCCATCGCCGATATACCAATCACTGGTTGTCGGCATTCGCGATCGCGGTGGAGACGACCGCATAGCTGACGAGGAAGAGCGAGCCCGTGAGCGTCATCAGCACGCTCGCGAACGACATGGCGCTCATAGAAGCACCACCACTGGCACTACCACTTGACACCTCACTCGCTTTCTTCTTCTTGGTCTCGGACATGGCGCACTGCTGGCGCTGCAGGGGCTTCACGGGGCTCCGGCCGTTGCGCAGGTGCGCGTGCAGCTTCTCGGCTCGCGCGTGGTCAAAGTCCCCTGACGCCTGCGTCCACAGAAACCACAACAACGACATGCATTAGACAGCCGCTTTAGAGCCTCCTCTAACACACACTCATATGAGCTCAATGACGTACTTTGCGGTGCTGCACAGCGGCTGAGAGGCTGCGGTCGCCCGAGTTCTTGCGCATGTTGCTCCACTTATTCTTCAGATACAATAGCTCCCCAAAGAAGATCGCACAAATGAGGGGCTGCAGAACGAAAAGTCGCGTTCCTTGAAGTTGTACCGTTATAGAAGGCGTAACATGACCAGGGGTAGTATTGAGAGATCTACGGTACTTCTGCCGGTTTCTCTCTTTTTTGACAAGCATCGCACAAATTCAAAACGATGATGGTGGTGACGAAAGTTGGCGCGCTTGGGCTCTTGTTGCTGCAGGCGACGGCGGCTGCGGCGGCGTGGCGCGCGTGGCAACTGCATGCTGACAAGCAGCAGAAGTTAGTGGAGGTGGCCACGCTGTGCTTTGCATGCGCTTCACGTTGTGAGAGAGAGGCATGAGTGCTGAATGTGTGGATCCGTTCTTGTTAGGCGTTGGAGCAAGAGCTCCGCAAGAAAGAGCAGATGCGGATGGACGAGCGCAAGGGGCGTGTTGCAGCAGAGAAGGTATGTGGATGGATTTGAGAGGTGATTGGGCTCTTGGGGCTGTTTTGTTGACCACAGCTGGGTGGGTGAGCTGAAGTGTCTTGGTGTGGCTGGCAGGAATTGCGACGTGTGATGGACGAGAAGCTCGACACGAGCAAAGGTTACTTCGTGCAGTCCATCGGGGAGGTCCGTTCTTGCTTCAAGACGTGTCTAGGTACGCAGAGCAGACAGAGAAGATGTATGGACGATGTGGCGATAGATACTCAGCATGCGAACATTTGTCGTGTACCACTTGAGAAAAACAGGAACTCCGCGCCAGGGTCTGCTTGCGCCGGCCACGAAAGGACGAATCGAGTTCCAGCGCAGCATCTCGCCCGACACTCTGATCGATCTTGAAGAGTTCAGCCACGTCTGGATCGTGTTTGTCTTCCACAAGAACACCAACGGCAAGAACTCGCGAGCACACGAAGGGCTGCGGTCGGACAGTCACCGCCACACATTCCGGGTACGTTTTGAGGTACCCAGTTCATGTTAAAACTGCCGACATCAACAGCTAACACTCAAGTGTTTGTATCTATCTATTGGCGCAGGCTAAGATCGCTCCTCCATTACTGAAAGAGCGAGTGGGTATCTTCAGCACGCGGTCACCGCATCGTCCGAACCCGATTGGTATCACGTTGGCAAAGATCGACAGCGTGGACATGAAGAAGCGTACCGTGGACATCTCTGGCGTCGACCTGGTGGACGAGACCCCGGTGCTCGATATCAAGCCGTATGTCCCAGGTATGCGCTCTTATTTTGTATAGCTTACTGACTATTGATTTTGCTTCGGTGGTCTCAGCAACTGATTTTGTTATGTTGTGAAGGCTATGATTGCCTTCCAGATGCCCATGCAGCCGCATGGGTCTCACCAGCTCAGCTACCAACCGAGTGAGTACAGATTGTTCATGCTGCATCTTTAGTGACTTCCACTCTAACAGATGCGTATCCAACAGGGTACACTGGCGAGATCCCTCGCTCACCTCGGTCGTGCATCAGCTGGCACTCACTTCGACCCACTACCAAAGCACCCCTGACACGTTCGTGCGCGCGATTGAGCAAGTTTTGCAAGTGGATGTGCGCAGCAAAGACCAGACGAAGCGCTGGAAGGACGCGAATGCAGTCAGCCAAATCGTCATTGACAATGCGAAGATCCAGTACCACGTCGTGCTACCAGATGCCGGTGAGGTGACCGAAGGTTCCACTGCTTCCGAGTCTACCGCAACAAGCAATGATCGCGAAGTCTCGGAGGTTGCTGCTGATCAACAGAACAGTGAGAGCCATTGCACTCACTTGCAGCGAATGCGCGTCTTCATCATTGGGGTCACTGAGGTGAATGGCAACGAATGAATGAAATGACATGGCTACATTTTGAAAGCGTAACCACGTGTAACCATCTGATTCCTCCTCTCCATTTTTGAATCTGAGTCTGTCTGAGAAGATCACAAACCCATGCAATAGAATGCCGCATTCTATGTTGTTTGATAGGATTTTGGATGGAAATGAGGTTGGCGCGAAGACATTTCTATTTGAGGTCTCGAGATGGCGGCGAGTGTCGCGCCAAACATGCCGCAAGCGTACGTTCATGACCGTCGTCGTTGTTCTCTCTCTATGTGTATGTATGTATGAGATGCTCGTGAGGCGTGCGCGCACAACGTCTAACTGGTTCTGATGTGTATTGTGGTGTGACGCCGCAGTGTCCGAACCGAGCAGCAAGAGCTCTCCGGGTCGTCAATGCCAGAGAAGGCGACGCCATCAGATCTCCAGCAGCAGCAGGAGCCCAAGCTGGAGCAGGACGAGCCCACGCAGGCGGACACCATTGAAGCAGAAGCTATTCCAGTGGTAGCGGGATCTATCGCTATGGATCCAACGCCTGAGCCTGCGCCTGTGGTAGCGGAAGCACTACCAGCCGCCGCGCCGGCAGCCAAGAGCAAGAAGAAAGCTGCGAAAGGTGGCGCGAAGAAGAAAAAGAAACCGGTCGGACCGCCATGCGTCGGGCTCTACGTCGATGCACTGGTACGAACTTATAAGAGCGTTTGATGCCCTTATTTTATATGCTCATGATGCGTGATGGTGATGATGATGGTGTTTGTAGGATACGAAGATGCTGTGGTCCGAGGCACAGATTATCGACTGCAAGCTCGATGAGCAGAAGATCAAGGTGCACTTCATCGGCTGGAAGGCGCGCTGGGATATCTGGACCGACACGATGTCCATCGCCGGCCACGGCACCTACGTTCGTACGTATATCGTCAACGCTCTGTCGTCCTATGCTGTGCTATTTGATATGCTTTGACATCTAACGACCTATTCTCATGTTGTCTGTGTGCAGCGCTGAATAAGAAGAGTCTCGCGCAGCCGCGCCGCTGGGACGGCAAGACGAACCTCTTCTCCGAGACGGAGCTGGTGCTCAACAACACGTCGCACGCGATCGTGCCGCTGCTGAAGGACTCGCCAGTCAAGGCGGAGAAGCCGGCGGCGCCGCGTGGCCAAAACCACCGCTCGCCGAGTACTCTGATTCTCCCAGGAGGACCGTCGCCATCGACAACCCCCAAGGTATCACCGTCGGCATCAGGACGCAAGGTCCGTCTCGCGAAGATCGCAATAGAGAAACAGCAACCTCCAGTTAAGTCTGCGACCAAGAAATCTCCAGCGAATGGCAGCAACAAGAAGAGCAGTAGCGACCGAGCCTCGGGATCATCTGCTGGTACTGCAGTCGCCAAGGCATCACCAACCAGCACCAGCACAGCAAAGGCGAGCGTCGCCTCGAAAGAAGCAGAAGCAGCGGTGCTGCCATCAGCGACCTCTCCGACCGTATCTGGAAAGAAACGGAGCAAGGGTTCAGCAAGTGGCTCCAGCGCAAAAGTTTCTGCTTCTGCCTCTGTTTCAAGTCGCGAGCGAGCGCCGAAGCGCCTGAAGGAGACCGCGGAGCTGCTACCGGTGGACGGCACGACGCCCGTGGACTTTGCCGCCACGCGCAAGCAGAACGTGGCGGAGGACGAGCAGACCGCGAGCTTCCTGCAAAAGTGCGCGCTCGTGTGGAAGCGCCAGCTGAGCGTGCTGTCGACGCGCCAGTCGTGCTGAGGAGAACGGAGCTCTTGCGCTCTTGATCTTCTTCCCAAGTAAGTTATACCTGCATACACACTACCCCGCATCACTTACGTGATTCACACACATACACATGCATTATCCATTCTAAAAAGAACAAGGACGAACGCTAACAAATTGAAAGGCAAAAGAGCCCAAAATCGGAAATATTAAAACGAGATATGAAAAAAGCCAGTGTCACTTCGATCATGCAGGAGCTTTTTTGGTTCTCTCTAAAAATGATGCGCGCGCGTGCGGACGATGGGTGGAAGCGTACATTATTCATGACATACTCACACGTTCGTACTGTACGTACACACATTTCTTAAAAGGCGAGAGCCGCGACCGTGAGCGTCACAGCACAGAGCGCGCCGAGCACGCTCGAGAGCTGCTGCGAGGACGCGGCGTTCGTCGGCGCTGGCGTCACGACTGGCGCGCGTGTCGTCGGCGTTGGCGTCTCCGTTGGCTCACTCACCGTCGAGTTGTCGAGGATCGGGGTCTCGATCGTCTCGATCTCGTTGTCGCTCGAGCCGGACGAGCTGCTGGTGGCGACGAGTGGCGCCTTGGTCTTCGTGACGACGCCGGCGTCAGCGCTCGAGCCGGAGGACGACGACGACGACGCCTTGCTGGACTTGGACGTGGTGGCTGGGGCTGGCGTGGAGGCGGCGTCCGCGTCGCTGGCGACGCTCCCGCTGGCGCTGCTGGAGCAGTCCTTGGCCTTGGCGGTGAACGACGTGCCGTAGTTGGTGTCGTCGTAGACGCAGTCCGGCGCGTTCTCGGCCATGTACTCGAGCCAGACCTTGCACTCGGCGATCGGGCAGAGGCGCGAGGTCGAGAGCGTGGTGATGTCGCCCTTGGCCTTGGCGTAGCACGCCTTGTTCGGGTTCACGTCCTGCTGCAGGAGCTTGTTGACCTCCTGGCGCTGGGCCTGCGTGCAGTCCTTGGCGACGACGACCGCGGCGTCCGTGGACGCAGGCGCGAGCGTCGCCAGCGCGGCGAAGGTGGCGAGGGTGACGAGGGCGGCGGAGCTCTTCATGGTGCTGTTGGTGTGGGAAAGAAGGTGGATAGGTAGGTAGTCGACTGGAAGCGGCGAATGAATATGGGGAAGTGAAGGAAGGAAAGAACCATTCAGATCACCAGGCGAGGTGTGTGTGCGGGATTCTACCAAGCGTGCTCACGTGCGTGAGATTTGGGAGGGATGACCTCCCCCGATGGCGTCGTTTAATTTGGCTTTTTAAATGAGTTGCCTTTATATGTCTGCTAGTGGTAGGTTGAAATAGAAGATGCTGGATAGAAAATGAAATTTGTTATGAAGGGTGGAAAGGCGATAATCCCGCAGATGACAGCTGATTTTTCTATGCACCGTGAGCTGAAGAGTCAGCCTGACACGAGATCTGTTAATGAATACCCTTGATTATAGACTGATAGTGACCGATCATTTGAATAGAAAATGTATAGAAATACAACCTTCATGAATTAATAAATGTGCGCGTGCTTGAGGAATGCGACATCGAATCCGACCCACCATATCGGACACTTTTGCTGTCTGTGCTCGAATAAGTCCGAAATTGGGAGTTGGAGTACTGTGTACCTCCTAATAGATACGAATTTCTCGGAAACTGCGAAGCAGCACGCGATTATTTTTGTGGTGCTGAGCAGTGTCAGCTCGGGTCTTCCTGCCATTTTCTATTGGCTAAAATGCGCCATTTCTTTCCTTTCCGTCCAATCAAACACACCAAGACACCAAGTAATCACCAGTCATCGCTGTTGAACAGAACAGAACAGTCAAGCCACTCACACAAACACGCCCTTGCCTTGCATCACCAGCTGAGCTTCAGAAACGCAATTGCAGCGAAGCCGACAGGCATCCATCCACCGGAGAGACAACTAGAGACCGAAGCGAAGCGATGGACAAGCAGAGCGTGTTGGCGTTCGGCGCGGCCGCGGGCCTCGGCGTCGGCTACTTCCTGGGACGCACGCAGACGACTGCTGCGCCAGCTGCAGCTGCGAAGAAGCGCGCGCCGCAGACGCCAGTGGTGGCCACTGAGTCGGAGGACGAGGTGGAGCGCCTGATCCGCCCCAACATCCTCGCGCTCACGCCGTACCGATGCGCGCGCGACGACTACGACCAGGGTACGAGGCGTTGCTGATGGCTGCACCAGGCAGTGTGTAGTGTGTATGAGTGGATGGATATCGTAGCTAATGTGTGTGTTTGTGTGATGTAATTGCGCAGGCATTCTGCTGGATGCGAATGAGAACAGCCTCGGCCCTCCACTCGCCAGCGACCACGAGCTGATCCCGGAGGTGCTCGAGCGATACCCGAGCCCGTACCAGCACGAGTTGAAGCAAGCGCTCGCTGACTTCAGGTGCGCTGTAGATGGTCATTGTATCTCAAACGACGTGTGCCTAGACACTTACCATTCGCTTCTCTACTATCGATAGAAACACCAACTCTGGAGACGACAAAGTGCAGATCAACAACATCTTTTTGGGCGTCGGCAGTGACGAAGCGATCGACCTCGTGATCCGCGTCGCGTGCACGCCGCGCGTGGACTCGATCCTGATCACCCCGCCAACGTACGGCATGTACCAGGTGTGCGCCAACATCCACGACGTGGACATCATCTCGGTGCCACTCAAGATGGAGGCGCCAGCGGAGAACCCAAAGGGTCTCAAGGTGAGCTCAGCCCACGATACAATACAAAGTGGTCGATTGACTGGGATGCTCATTAGCCTTATCTAACGCATATCCGTCACTATAGGACGACCTTCCGCTCCCTTCTTTCCACATCGACCCGCAAGCGATCCTCAAGGCTGCAACGCCTGCGACCAAGATCATCTTCCTGTGCAGCCCTGGCAACCCGACCGCCAACGCTCTGCGCACCAAGGACATCCTCACGATCCTCAACGCCAAGGTCTGCTTGCTTCGTGGGTGTTTGTGTCTAGTTGAGAGTCATTGAGGCTCACACTGTCATTTTTTTATTGTCTTGTTTGCTTTGATAGTCGTACAAGGGCTTCGTCGTCGTGGACGAGGCGTACGTGGATTTTTCGGAGACCGCGAGCATGTGCACGCTCGTGAACACGTACCCTCGCCTGATCGTGATGCAGACGCTCTCCAAGGGATTCGGACTTGCTGGCATCCGTCTCGGAAGCGCCTTCGGTGACCCGCGCCTCATCCAGATCCTTAACAATGTCAAGGCGCCGTACAACATCAACAAGCTCACTGCGAAGGTAAGATGATGGATGTCACCTACCATCAGTACTGAAGTCTTGGTAGGATCAGAATGACTGAGGGTTCAATTATTTGTATTGCAGGTCGCGCTTGAAGCCCTCAACAGCATTGACGAGTTGCACCGCAAGGTCGCCATCGTCAAGAGCGAGAAGCTGCGCGTCACCAAGGCGCTGAGAAAGCTCCCGTTCGTGCGCGCGGTCTACGCGTCGGACTCGAACTTCATCCTGTTTGAGGTGCGTGGTTTCTTTTTTGGTCGACATATGCTGTGGGCATTCGAAATTGTGATCCTCACACTGTACACTGCTCCTTTGTGTGCAATCTCCCGCCCCTTCAGGTCCCGCACTCCCTGCAAGTGTACCGACAGATGGCGGATCGCGGCGTCGTCATCCGCTACCGCGGCAACCAGCTCCTCTTGGACGACTGCCTGCGCGCCACCGTGGGCTCCCCAGAAGAGAACGACCGCATGCTCGAGCTCTTGGAGAAGGTCTCGAACGAACTGGCCAGCAAGTAGAGGAACACCCCCAATCAATCCCATTGCAGCAGCATCACGTCGCGTGTATAAAGGAACAACAAGAACAGTCAACTTTACAATTTGGCTTGATCAAAGTATCAACAACTTTCGAGAATGCTTGACGCGGACATTCCTAGTGATTGCTGGCTCAGACTCCATCGGTTCCGTACAACTCCCGCGCTTCTTGGACGATCGACGCGTATTCCGACTCACTCGCTCGTCGCTTGTCTCGGTTCGGGAAAATCTCTTCCAGCTGCAGCCCAATCGCTCTGCTGACCACGATCGCATGAGGAACCACACAGGAGAGCGACTCGCACGGTTCGTCGACCGTCTTTGGAGAACACTCGCAGACAGCGAGACGCGGGTCGTCGCCTCGTTCGTGGATGCTACTGCGCTCTTTGAACGCACCATTTGGCGGCAGCACGTTGATGATTCGCTGGCGGTACGTGTGGTGCGCATTGCGGACCTGGAACTCGTCGCACGAGCGCAGGAACAGCAGCAGGTCCTGGGAGCTGATGGGGAACTTGAGCGCTTCGTTCACGTGTCTCTGCAGTCGGAAGAGCGTAGCGGACGGACGACACGCTGAGAGCAGAGTGGAGACCAGGGTTTCTTCGTCTAAGGTAGGCTCTGGCTCGGATGCTTTGTCATCATCGTTTGGCAGTCGAGGGTACTTGTACCGCAGCAACTTCACTGCAAGCGGCACAAACGGAGTGATCGACGTGGTGTCGTGCTCGGGGAGGATCGCGTCGGCTGGGATAGGCAGCCGCTTCCTCTTCCGGTCCTGCTCTGATGAAGTGAGACTTGTGGCACCAAGTGGGAGGCTAAATACACACGCAGACAACAAAAATGCACAGTAGGTTAGTTTGAATGTCTCGGAATACGACGAATGTGGAAAACTTGGTTCTCACTACGTACTCGAGTTGCACAGCTGCATCGTATAGGACATCGCTGCGGCCTTTTGCGTGGATGTCCTGGGAGAAGAGATCGCCCAGGTCGTTGATCTGATAAATAGAAGCCGCCTTGTGACCTTTGCGCGCCGCTTTTGAACTCTGTGTGAGCAGTGGCAGAGCACACACGCCCAGCAGATTCGTCCACTCGCCGCCGTCGAGAAGCTGCAGGTCCAGCGGTGCGTCAGAGATCACAAACTGGGACGTGTGCGTGCTTCTCACGCCCGTGTCGTCCTGAAGTGACCGGATCGACGAAAGCGACAGTGCTTTGCTTTTATCCGCTTTTCCAGCTCGCTCGAATGGATAAACGGTCGCAACTTTGCTGAGTTGGGACGTCGACACAATAGCACCTACGGTCAGGAACCAAAGGAGATAGAGAGTATAGCCGCTTTGCTCAGTAAGGATACACAGAACAATGGAGGTGTATGGTCGTATGAAGGGGGTCGCTGTACCTCGACTTTCAGTCGCGTTCGTGGCCAAATCCAGCTCTTCAATCGCGCCGAACGCGGACTGCGTGCCGCCCACAGAGATCGGCTGAGCCCACGAAACGAGAGGCTGCGTGGGCATTCGGCAGTCCACCATTTCGATCGACACGCCCGAGCCGACCACGAACTGGAACGGACAGCTACGCACGTATACCAAAAGCACAAGAGACGGCAGCACATAGTAAGCAAATATGGCAAAACATTCTCAGACAATGGACCAACACGACACAAACAAACCTGGATCGGCGCTTCACGTCGTAGATCTCAGCCAGGGGCGAGCCGACGCTTGCCAAGTCGAAGAGCTTGTCGTACTGCCCCAGCGATTTGGCCTTTTCACGCAGATCAACAGAGCGCACAGTGAATCGATTCGCTGTCCAGAGCACGCACGGATGGCTGTCAAATGCAACAAAGAGCCACGTCACACAGGGTGAGTTTCTACATTCACGACTGTCACTTTCAAAGCTGATGCACAAGCCAATGCTGATCGTACCTGGAGTACTCGCAGCGCAAAAGCCGCTCTGACGCCATCGACGTCTCGATATTCATCGTCTGAATGCCGCTCTCTGGCTCCCACCAGTGGACAATCCCGTCGCCAGTGACGAACGCAAGCTCTGCCTCCGCGTGAGGGCTCGCTGCGACGTGGTACAGCATCTCCGAGAATGTGAGCTTCACCTTGGCCTTTAGCGATGATCTGCTACGGTTCTCTGGATAGAGCGCTGACGCTTGTAAGACGGTGCAGTGGGCAGCTCCACGCGCCGCGACAACGACCTCCTGGCTCACAATCGGTTGGTGCGCGACGCTTCTGCCCATGACTGCAAACTGGCGGATCGTCGTCCCAGTTTCGATCTTGTTGCTGGTGCAGCTGCGTGGCTCGCTGTTGCCACCATTGTGATCGCCATTGCTACCACTCGCATTGTAGAAAGCACACGCCTGCTGCAACACTTCACCAGTGGGGAAGAACACGATGTGGTCGCCTGACGCATTGCACGCGCCAGCGATCGCATTGCCTTGCCATTTCGGAATCTGCGCGTGGGCTTGCTCTGGTCTGTTCAATATTAAAAAAACACAGCAAGGACAGCGACGAGTAATAATACAGAGCATTGAGTCGCAAGCGCTACATACCTACACAGGGCCAACACACAGCCAGCACACACATATGCAAACGAACGTACCGGAAGCCCTCTTCAATGTGGCTCACCAAGATGTCGTTCGGCACGTACTCCCGATACCGCCGCTGGTAGAACGTCGCTTCCAGCTGGAAATTGACCCCGGGCCGGTTGCCGTAGTTCGTGCGCTGCGCCAGCTTCATGCGCTTGTGCTCGCGCAGGAACGCGTAGCCCGCGCGATTGCGCACGTGCAGCTGGATGACGCCGTACGCGTCGACCGCGCTGCCCGTGTATCTGCGTCGCGGGTCGTTGACGAGCTGCGGGTTGAGCGGCACCGAGTCCGGGTCCGAGCCTGCGATCGCGCCCGCGAGCCCCGTCGTCGCGACCACGGGCGGCCAGTTCGGGTACACGCTCGTCGCGTCCATTGTCATTGTCCAGCAGTTAAGTGCCTTTCGAGTGGATGGATTCATGGACGACACTCCGACAGGCTACTATTCGGGCGTGTTTCGTGTTCGGAAGAAGCTGTGTCCCGAAAGTCCCTCGTCATTGTGTTAAACGAGGAACAAGTATCTTTTGGACGTTGAACCTTGAAGGTGAAACTGAAGGAAGAACTTCCTGAACCTGAAAGGTCACGACCTGTCGAACAAGTGAAGTGAATGGATACACAGTCTCAGATCCCAAGCAAAAAAGAACATGACAAATGGTACAGCACGTCGCTTCATGAAGGCACGGGTGGCACTTGATAGCCTCCTACAAACTGTATTTTATAGAATGTGGGAAGGAACACTCATGCACTGGTTTAGTACATTTGTGTTATTGCGAGACTGAGCTGATTGCTCATGCAGTCCTCATGAACCAGGGCCACAGAACACATTCAAATGGATGAACTGCCGTTGACAAAATTCTATCAAAAAGATACACTGCTTTGTCTTTTTGCCACAAACCTTCACGCACCGTTCAGTTTAAGACCCCGCCAGCGCGCAGTCATCCCTGCAGCAGCCGTGGATGCAAGCGAAGTTAACACAAGCCAATACATGTCTCTTTGTGCAACCTTCGCGTCACATTCACGCCTTCAAATCTATAATTTAATACAAATCAGGTGTGCCTTCGCTAGGCGCAGCTCTGGATGATGGCAACGGGCGGATTGGATTGGATCGATCCGACTTGTGTGGTGGTGGTTACGCTTCTGCGAACGAGAAGGGAACGGGAGCGCGTCGACCGGCCATGGCCATGGGATGCTGCAAAGCAGCGACGTGGTCCAGCGCCGCGCGCTCCCATTGGCTCGCTCGCATTCACCAGTCCGCTGGTGCAACTCTCGCTGGCGCATTTCGAGGAGTTTCACTCTCTCCATCGGTGCATCTGCCTTACTTGCATTCTTTCTCTCTCTCTCTCTCTCCTACGCTGAAGCTGTCTACGCGTGTGTGTCTCGCTCGCACATATCCATTCGCATCACCCGCTCACTCACTTCTCGATTGAGCTCGAGCGCGAAAAGATACAACCAGACCCCTCGTGTAGATCCGACCAAAGATGCGCGTTCCAGCGGTCACCACATTTGCTGCTTGCCTGCTCTCGCTACTTCTCGCGACCACGACACCGACGGGGTATGGAGAGTCGCCCGCCAGCGACTCGGAGCTGGTGCTGCTTGTCTCGCTGTCGCGCCATGGAAGTCGCGCGCCGAACCCGACCGTGAAGGCGCACTGCCCGAACAACGAGCCCAACATGAAGGCGTACCAAGTCCCGCCCGAGCAGCTCACGGAGCGCGGGATGGTGCAGATGGAGGCGACGGGACGCCACGTGCGCGAGGTGTACGTGGACGAGAAGAAGTTCCTCTCGTCGTCGTTCAACAGCGACGACCACTCGCACTTCGAAGCCTACTTCCGCGCCGACGCGGCGACCCGCTGCGGCCAGAGCGCGATCTCGTTCGGTTACGGGCTGTACCCGGACGGCACCAGCCCCGCCGGGTACGCGAAGCAGCCGATCCCCGTGTTCATGCAGCTCTGGGAGAACGAGCACGACTTCACGGCGAACGGTCCGTGCTGGTCCGTCATGAACGAGCACGCGAGGCACTACTCGGCGACGCGAGGCACGCAGCTCGTCGCAGAGCACGCTGAGGCGCTCGCCAGCATCGCCAAGATCTGCGGCAAGGAGTTCTTCTCCGGCAAGGGCGAGGACCATGTGGTCGCGATCAAGGACGTCGCCGACATGTTCGTCTTTGACCAAGACGAAGGGCTCGCGCCGACGCCCGGACTCACACCCGAGCTCACGGACGAGCTCAGCCAGCTCGCGTTCCAGAACCTGATGGAACGACTCTACTCGACCCCTCGCGAGATCACCACTGCGATCGGAGGCTTCCCGCAGCTGCTGGTGCAAACGCTCAACAACGCCGCAGCGCCGAACTGGAGCCGCGCCAAGTCGACCAAGTACTTCTCGTTCCACGGCCACCGCGAGCTGCTGCACGGACTCGGACTCATGATGGGCATGAAGTTCAACTTTGGCGCGGGGATGCCCGCGTTCAACGGCTCGACCGCGCTGTATCCGGGCACGACGCTCTTCTTTGAACTGCACCGCCAGCAGCAGCAAAGCAGCAGCACCAGCGAACAGGCGAACTACTTCATCAACCTCTTCGTGTGGTCCCCACAGAGTCCGCGCACCGCCGTGAAGCTCGACAACTGCGCGATGGACTGTCCGCTGCAGCAGTTCACGTCGATCATCCAGACGCACATCGCGCAGACGGGCACGTGGCAGGACATCTGCGACTACCACCCGGTGAACATGCCGCATGCGTTTGCTCTGGCGAAGGAAGAGCTCAAGCTCAAGGAGACGCATCCGCCGCTCCCCGCGCGGACTCCCGAGACCCTGCCTCAGGTGACGGAGGAGGTCGCGACCATCGACGCCGCTGCTGGTAGAGATGGTAGAAACAACAGCGGATCGTTTGTGCACTGGGCGCTCACCGCCGGAGGCTTCTCCGTGCTCGGCGCGCTCTGCGCCACGACGTTCCAGCGCATGAACAAGCGCCGCGAGTATTTGTCACTGTAGCCAAGCAACGCACACGCACACATACACACACTACATGCTACACGTAAAGTGCATTTTAATACTGATGAATAAGGCCGCCCCATGATGCACACGTACACACCAAGACGCTCCATTTTTCTCATATGCAGCCATCTCTCTCGCTTTGTTCTTCAGTCTTCAACTTGGCTGCAGCCCTCAGCCAGCAGCTACGTATTCTCATTGGTTAGAAACATTGTTAAAGGTTTATGATTGGTGCAAAATCGGGATTCCTCGCGCCAAATTTCTTTTTGAACCAGAAAGCAGCAAGAAAGAAGAAGCGGCAAGCAGAAGAAGAAGTGACTGGCGGCAGACAGGCATGCCGCCGCCGCCGCCTTCACCCTTGCCACCGTCTGAGGCACGACAGCCGCGCATGAGCGCCGTCGCGTTCCTGTTGCAAGCGACGCCGTGGATCTCACTCGACGTGCGGTACGTCTCACTGTTGAGCCTGCTGCTCGCTCTGGTGCTGTTGACTGATAGCTAGCTGAATGTGGACGAGGAGCTCAATTCTTTTATGTGTGTGTCTGTTGCTTCTGTTTGGACACTTTGAACTTCAACGCAGACGTGGCAGCGTTGCCGATGTGTCTGTGCGCGTCCGGTCGGAAGGCGAAGACTCACGCGACCATGACGCAGAGGAGTGCCTTGTGTGGCAGTTTGAGCTCGAAGAGTACGACATCGGCTTCCAGATGCTGGAGAACGGCGCTCCCGTGCACGACCTCGTGCGATACAAGGCCAGCGTAGCGAGTGAAGACGGACAGCAAGTGAAGCCGAATCCAGCAAAGTCACGCAGTAGCAGCTTTTGCGACGACAGCACCGCCGACCTGAAGAAGAAGAAGCAGCGAGACGATCCGTTGGCGCCGACATGGATCGAAGACCGACTGGACAACTTGAAGCAGGGCTGCACGTACACGTTCCGATGGGACAACTCATACTCGCTGGTCCGCCACAAGCAACTTCAGTACCGATTCCTCGTCACCTCCAGACGTGCATTCGCAGCAGCAGAGACCGCGGCGCAGGAGGCGAATGCAAAGTACCTCGTGGACAAGAAGAATAACCGCTGGACAGGCACGTTGAAGCCGCACTTGGCGCGCAAGTTGGCTCGCGCGCGCGCTGTCGGAAAGAAAGTGAGAGAAGCCGAACAAAGCGACGCGATCGAGACGCTCAAGCAGTGCGTGACCGACTTGGTGTCGTCTTTCATGGCGAAGCCCGACAGTCCGCTGCACGAAGGATCGGCTCGCGCCTTCATCTTGGCTCTGGAGACAGTGTTGCGCAACGGTATCAAGGTATGAGTGGATGTGTATTCAGCTGCGCATTTGCTAAAGTGTGAGTACTTTGGTTCACTAATCTCTGCTTCTGCCAATGTGGCTGCCTATTTGCTGTGCGTGTGTGTGTCTGTAGGAATCATTTCTGAATGAATGGCCTGAAGAGCCCTATTACGAGTTTTTGCTCGAAACAGGAACAGTGCTGAGAGACGACCACGGCCTCGTCGCTGAGGTCAAAGCGCTCGAGCCGCCCGAGATGCTGCGGTTCATTGGTTGGGGCCGAGCGCGCGCGTTTCTCTTTCTCGCGCTGAACAAGAAGCTGCTCCATCGCGCGTTTGAGGTTCGTTATTGACATTGTGTGACGTGTTCTTACGAGCTCGTTGACAATTAGTTAGCTGCACAAGAACTCACACTTATGATCTCAACGACTGTGATTGTAATGGCAGAATTTGACCAAGAGACGCATGCTTGTTGAAAAATACTACGAGCCGCACGCGCTTCTCTTCAATTACGCGAACGCGACGCAGATTGCGTCTTTCCTGAGCGCACTCAACGCTGTCACGTTCCTCCTCGCGCCATTTCCAGAGCAAGAAGACGAAGAAGAAGCGGGATTGCTTGGCGATCTAGAAAAACAGACGCCGCCGAACCTGTTTCAGTGTGCGCCAGAGGCACCCCTGCTCGGCAACGAGAAGCTCGAGTTCGACGAAGGCATCAACGCCGACAGCTCGATCACGCGAGGCATTGACTCGGATCCAGACCAGATCAAGCACTTGCAGAACTGTTCGTTGCCGCGCTACCTTCTCCACGAGCAGCCATTCCACGACTTCAACATCGGGTGCGAACGCGTCTCTTTGCTTTGTCTGGCGCAAACTCAGTCAACTGAAAGTGTAACCATGTGACTGTTTTTGTGTGTGTTCGAAGTCGCGGCTCGGTGGTGCACGTCCCACTCGCGCTGAAAGAGAACCTCCCAGTGCTGGTGATTCAGCTCCAAGTGCTGGTTCAAGACATCAATGTGTGCATTTCGTATGGCGAAGAGCGCGATCTCGCAAAGCCAATCCTGGTCTCTGCCTCGGATTTGTGGACCGAAGGGATCTTTCGCGTGAAGACCAAGTTCAAGCCCAGTCTCTCGATCAAGCTCGATAACTCGTTCTCGATCGTGCGAGCAAAGCAAGTGAAGCTGCGCTACCGAGTCGTGTCGGACGAAGAATACTCGCGCGCGTGGGAAGCGTGCATGGAAATGGCGCAGTCAATCAGCTGGAAGCGTGCTGCGAGTATCGGTGCTGAGCGCTGCGCACAGTACATGGACTCTGTGCGTCTTCAAGAAGAGGAAGAGCTCTTGGTGGCTCAGCGCAGCCGTGACGCCGCTGCCATGGCAAACAAGAAAGGCGACCAGCAAGCAGATGAAGACAGCATTCTTGGGATACCAACTTCGCTGATTTCGAACCCAGTGTCGTATTTGGTCGGTGGCATCTTGTCGTCCGACCCAGGAAACGCGTGCGCGCAGTGCATGACGCCGTTTTCGTTCTTCAGTCGACAGCACCAGTGCCCAGCGTGCCAGAGTATCGTCTGCATCCCATGTTCGCGCCACTACGTCCAGTTGAACGGCAAAGACCCTCAGGTGAAGACTTGCGACCGCTGCTTCTTGAAGGAGAAAGACAACGAGGTACGTTGCAAGATATGAACCTATGAAGCTGCAGAAAGGAGGAAATGCGTGGACCCATACAGAATAATGCTAACTGAGTGTGTATTTGCTGTGTTATCCAACAGCGAAAGAGAAATGGCAGCGCGGGAGGTCAAAACCAGGAGCAAAGCGAATGCGCCGAGTACGCTGCACTGAGACGCGACCCAGCAATGGACAAATACTTCAAGATGCTCGGCTTTGGCGTTCCCGCGAGCGGCGTCGCGCAGAAAATGATGCAAGACAATGTCGAGATGGCGACGATCGAGGTGTTCTCGGCAGGTCCCAGCGGACCAAACACGAATCCGCTTGCTCCTTTGGCGAGGTAAAGTCCAAACCTGTCCAAAGTCTATACTCTGTTGGTCTCTGAACGCAGCTACTGAACATTCGTGACTTGTTGGTATTGTTGCTACTGTAGACGAGAAAGTGTTGGCTCTCGCCGACTGAATCGAAGAGGAAGCTCGGCGTTTCGGAAAGTGCACTGGACGAGCTTGGAGACAAAGAAAGCAAGCGAGTCGATCTGGACGCGAGTCACCGCGCGGCGTAAAACCGCTCCGATCACGCTCTCCCCGCACGATTTTCAAGAATTGGAGCACCTCTTTGGCGACTCGACAAGCGCAATCGCAACGCAAAACAAAGGGAAGAAAGCGGGAAGCGGGCAAAAGAAGAACTTCTCAGCACTGGATTCGCGCCGCTCGAACAACATCTCGATCGGCTTGTCCCAGTTCAAGGCGCTCGGTGGGGTTGAGAAGATCATCAACAGTCTGAAAAGCTGCGACTTTGAATTCCTCACAGCCGAGCGGCTCTCGAACCTGTACGAAATCGCACCGACGAGTGTGGAAGTGAAGCGGTACACAGACTTTCGAGGCTCCCGAGCGCGACTTGAGATCGCGGAGCGGTTCCTCGTCGAAATGTGCGAGATTTCGCGCGTGACAGAGAAGGTAAACATCTTTCACATCGCTTGCCACTGGCTCCAATTTTCCCAAGATGCCTACAAATGCATGGGCTGACCATCCCCTCTCTGTGTGCTACAGATGGCGGCAATGTTGTTTGCGTCGCAGTTCCACCACCAGCAGAGAGAGCTACGCGATCGAATTCAGGCGATCACGCGTGCGTGCGACGAGATTCTGCACAGTGAACGACTCGCGCGCTGCTTCGAGTTGGTTCTGGCAATCGGCAACCTGCTGAATTCGGGAACCGAGCTCGGCGATGCGAGTGGCGTGACCCTCGCATCCTTGCTCAAGGTAACTTGATTTCTGCAAGTTCATGTACTTATTACTTGACATTGAAGCCCTATGCTAACTTGTTCTGAATGGTGCACATCGTGTCCCCGTCATTATTGATTCAAATAGCTTTCGGAGACAAAGTCGATTGATCGCACGACAACCTTGTTGCAGTTTATCATCAAGCTCATCCACGTACGTTGCGCGTCGTTTTCCAGTGTTATTCATGCGAAGAATGCCTTGATCAAACGAACCCTTTCTTGTTTGCGTGATAGGATCGGGGCGAAGGCGACATCCTGCTTTTTATCAACGACCTCAGCTCTCTCGCAGACGCCAAGCGGTTTTCGAACCTCATCTGCGTTTCGCAGTTCAAGGCGCTGCAGAGCGGGATTTCGCAGATTGAGAACGAGATCAAGGAAGAAATGGTGAGCGACCTGCAGCGCTTTCGGAAAGAAGAACAGCGGCGCAGAAAGCAGTTTGAGCAGCAGAGCAGAGGAGGTGGGAGCGGTAGACGCCCTCCGCTGTTCAACGGTGCAGCAAAGACGCCTGTGCCTGCTGCTGGCGGTGCTCCATCCTCAAACCCGCGAAGTTCTCTGTTTGCCGCGATTCGTCAGCGAAACGTATCGGACCAGGACGATCAGGAAGAGCAACAACTTGCAGAGAACCAAACAGCGGAGAACGGGAAGAAACCAGGATCACAGGGACCAACGAGCCACTTAGCACTGACGGAAACGATTAAAAAGCGGCAGCAACCGGTGGCGGAGCCAAAAGCTCGAAAAGAGATACAAACGAGACCCAACAGTCAAGTCGACAGTCGGTCAGCACTCATGGATGCTCTGAAGAATCGGAAACAGCAGCCTTCGTCTGAATCGACTGGGTCAAGCGAAAGCACTGCGTCGAGCTCAAGTGACGGTCGCTCGGCGTTGATGGAGCCGATCATGAAGCGCCAGCAGCATCAAAGCGCTGACCAACAGCATGATGAACCAGCAAACAACACTGAGAAGCAGGAGCAGTCTGAACAACCGCTGCCTTCGAATCCACGGGCTGCACTGCTCGCAGCGATCCAGAAACGGAGCGATCAGTCTACATTATTAGCAGCAGCAAGGACAGGTGAAGACCAAGATCACACACCAGCTGCAAATGGTGGCAACGTCCACGCTGCACTTCTTGCTTCAATAAGAAAGAGACAAGATTCTCAAGATGCTTCCGGCGACAGTCCTGCTACAAATGGAAGTGTATCACACGCGTCACCACCACCACCACCAATAAATCCTCAAGCCGCGCTGCTGGCTGCGATCAAACGAGGTCATCCAAAGCAGTCGTCAAGCAGTGGCGCAGCCAGTGATGATGTCGATCCGAACTCTAGCGGTGGAGGTGTCGTCGCAAAGTACGCCCCGCGCGAGTACACAATGGACAGCAAGTTCATCGCGGACATGCGTCAACGTCTCCTGGAGATCAAGTCCGCGTACGAAGACCTGGAGATGGAGCTCGAGACGATGAACTCGGTCTGGGAGTCCACTGCGCGGTACCTGGGCGAAGACCCGGGCGCTTCGTCCTCCGAGTACATCTTCACGTTGCTGAACCGATTCCGTCTCGACGTCAAAGTGGTCAAGTCGCTGCTGTTCCGGAAAGGCTTGAGCTTTGCGAGCGACCTCCAGGCGCTGCTTCCGAATGCTCGTAAGTGTTTGTTTGCATCTCTTGGTTATTGGCTCTCGTGTTCTCTTTAGCTGCCATTTCGTCCCTCATATTTATTTCAATGTGCGCATGTAGATGTCGGCAACATGATCGCGACAATCTACGGTCCTGGCGTGGTCACAGCGCTTCGCGTCGTGGACAAGCGGATCGAGGTCAAGTTTCCCTGGAGCCGCGAAGCGTACTTGTCCCCCAACTTCATCCTCTCGACGGGGAGCCTGGTTCGCTGCCACCCGTTTGGCGTCGGGATCATCCGCGAGACGCGCTTTGACGCGGGGTTCTGCTGTGTGCGCTTTGCGTTTGGCTACGGAATGATCCAAGTGCGCGACATTGGACCGGAGACGTCGTCCAACCCCAGCGACCTCCGCAATGCGATCCTGCGGACGCCGTTCTGCGTGGGTGACCCCGTGCTCACGCCGTTTGGCTGCGGACACATCCGAAGGATTCAGAAGCGCTACTCGAAGAACAAAGGTCCACGAGTGGAAATGGAACCGGACGGCGTGCTGGAGGTGCGCTTGCTCTCTGGCGATCTGCGCGCAGGCGGAGCACGCGACGCATCCCTAGAAGAGGAAGAGGAAGAGCGATACTACGCGGGCACTGCGTTTGTGCATCTTCGTCACGCAACATTGAATTATTAGACGGTAAGGTAAGGTAGGTGGAACAGGGTAGGTAGGCGTGTGTCTTGAGATCTCAGTTTACACGTTACGAGTTCCTTGTTAGAACCATCAACAAACAAACTTTGAAAGCGAAGAGCTACTCACGAACTTACGCACTCGTGTACCAGCCAAAGGGCTTGTCTGCGACGTAGGTACAGATCTGCTTGGGCTCCAAGTACGCGTCCAGTCCGAAAGGGCCGAGCTCGCGACCTGTGCCGCTCTTCTTCATGCCGCCCCACGGCAGCTGCACGAAGCACGGCTGCGAGCAGTTGTTCCAGACGATGCCTACGCGCAGCGCCTTGGTCACGCGCTTCATCTGCGCGTCGTCGGACGTGAACACGGCGCCGGCCAGCCCGAACTCCGTGTCGTTCGCGAGCGCGATCGCCTCGGCCTCGGTCTTGAACGTCATGACCGAGAGCACAGGACCGAAGATCTCCTCGGTCCACACTTTCATGTGCTTCTTCACGTTCGTGAGGATCGTCGGGTGCACGAAGTAGCCGCTCGCGTGCGTGCCGATGGCCGCGGGCATCGCCTGCCCAGCGATCGTCGCGCCTTCCTGCACCGCGCCGTCGATGTACGCGAGCACCTTTTGCTGCTGCGCCTTGCTGACGAGCGGTCCGACCTGGACGCCCTTCTCGAGCGGATCGCCGACCACGAGCTTCTCGGTTTCCTGCACGAGGCGGCGGATGAACTCGTCCGCGATGTCTTCCTGCAGCAGCAGACGCGAGGTGGCGCTGCAGATCTGTCCGTTCGTCCAGAAGCAACCGAACATGACCCACTCAACCGTGCGCTCGATGTGCGCCTTGTCGAGCACGATCGCGGGCGACTTGCCGCCGAGCTCGAGCGAGATCTTCTTGATGCCGGCCGCGGCAGACGTCATGATGGCGCGACCAGTTGGCACGCTACCCGTGAATGCGACCTTGTGGATGTCCGCGTGCGAGACCAGCGGCGCGCCGGCCTCTGGACCGTAGCCGCTCACGACGTTGAGCACACCAGCAGGGAGGCCGACGTCCGATGCGATTTGCGCGAGCTGCAGCGCTGTCAGCGGCGTGAGCTCGGACGACTTGAGCACGACAGTGCAGCCCGCAGCGAGCGCCGGCGCGATCTTCCACAGCGCCATGAGCGCCGGGTAGTTCCACGGGATGATCGCGGCCACGACGCCGACAGGCTCAAAGCGCAGCGCACCCAAGAAGTCCTCAAGTGGCAGGTCCACTTTCTCGTACTGGCGCGCGTCCAAGTTCTCGGCCGCGGTCGCGTAGTAGCGGAAGCAGCCGGAGACGTCTTCCATGTCCCACACGGCTTCCGGCAGCGGCTTGCCGCAGTCGAGCGTCTCGAGGCGACTGAGCGCGTCGATCTTCTTCTCGACCGAGTCCGCCATTGCGCGCAGGTACACGGCGCGCTCTTTTCCCGTGGTCTCCCCCCAGGAGGCGAACGCGCGCTTGGCGGCGGCGACAGCCAGGTCGACATCTTCCGCGGTGCCGCGCGCAACCTGCTGGATCACCTGCTCGGTCGCGGGGTTGAGCACGTCAAAGTACTGCTTCTTCGCGGGTGCGACCCACGCGCCGTCGATGAACAGCTCCGAGAGGTGCGGGAGGTCAGTGGCGCTCATGGTGGAGAGTGGAGGTGGAGGATTTGTGCTTGTGTGCTGCCGGTGGAGTGATGAGGAATGAGGAATGAGGAATGGGAGCTTTTCACTTTTTAGCTGATTTGATTTGCAGTTGTGTTGCAGTAACATGTGTAGCTATTAACTGTCGTACGGTTCAATCTTGTGGAAGTCATGGTCCCGAAAATCTCAAGCCATCATTTATATTCGGATTCATTGAATCCGGGACACTTTTGTAAATGTGTACGCACCGAGCTTTCCTCACCGTACAAAAAGAGTGGTTTTGTTTTAAACAGCAAATGTATCGAAAAAGTGTTTTACCCACTTTTGTAAATGTGTACGCAAAACATGTTGCCGCCAAAAAAGCTTAATTGGTCATCACAACTCTGAAAAAAGAGCGCAGTTGCTGCTGCAAGCTCTGGCATTTCACAAGAAGCAGGCAAGCTACAGTCGTAGATAGATTAATAGAGAGAGCCATGGGCATTAAAGGACTGATGAAGCTGCTCCAGGAGGAGGCGCCGGCGTGCATCAAGGAGATCCCGCAGATGTCGCAGCTCGCGGGTCGCTCCGTGGCGCTCGATGCCAGTATGGCGATCTACCAGTTCCTGATCGCGATCCGATCGAGCGACAGTGGCGGTCCGTCGCAGGCGCTCACGAACGAAGCTGGCGAGGTCACGTCGCATCTGCAGGGCATGTTCTCGCGTACGATCCGCATGATGGAGAGCGGCATCAAGCCCGTGTACGTGTTCGATGGCAAGCCGCCAACGATGAAGGGCGGCGAGCTCGCGAAGCGTAGCGACCGTCGCGCAGAAGCGCAAAAGGGGCTCGACGCCGCGACCGAGAGCGGCAACACGGAGGACATCGACCGCTTCAACAAGCGTCTGGTGCGCGCCACGAAGCAGCACAGCGAAGACTGCAAGGAGCTGCTGCGCCTCATGGGCGTGCCGGTGCTCACTGCGCCGTGTGAAGCCGAAGCCACGTGCGCGGTGCTCGCGATGAACGGAAAAGTGTTCGCATCGGGCACTGAAGATATGGATGCGCTCACTTTCGGCTCGCCCGTGCTGTACCGCCGTCTGACTTTCGCTGCGGCGAAGAAAGTGCCAGTGCTGGAAGTGAAGCTCGACCGCGCATTAGAGGAGCTGGGGCTCACGAAGGAGCAGTTCGTGGACCTGTGTATCCTCTGCGGCTGCGATTACTGCGACACGATCCGCGGCATCGGTCCTAAGAAGGCTTTCGCCGGCATCAAGGAGCACAAGACCATCGAGAACTACATCGAGGCGCTGCAGAAGAGCAACAGCAAGGGCGTGACGATCCCGGACGAGTGGCTGGGCGAGAACCCGATCTACAAGCAAGCACGCGAGATGTTCATCACGCCTGAGGTCGTGGACATCGGCGAAGTGGACATCAAGTGGAAGGACCCGATGGATGAAGAGCTACTCGACTTCCTCGTGAACAAGCACGGCTTCCAGGCGGCGCGCGTCACGAGCGCCATCGAGCGCCTGAAAAAGTCCAAGAGCACGCAGTCGCAGAAGCGTCTCGACAGCTTCTTCACGGTGCTGCCGTCCACGGGCACGAAGCGCAAGGCGGACGCGAAGGGCACCGCAGGCAAGAAAGGAGCTCCAGCGAAGAAACCGGCGTCTGCAGCGGCCATGAAGCGCGGCAAGAAGTAGGTATGGTAGACAACAACCCCTTCCTGCTTTCCAAAAGCTCTTAAATAAGTAAATTGCACATTTATATTCGAAAAACAACAGCACCAGCAGTTCGATCATACCTTGAAAGCCATACACACACTTTACTATCCTACGCTATACGCAAATTAATTATTCATCATGGCACTTACTCTTCTTCTCCTTCTTGCTGTTCTCAGCGCTGCCATCTTTTCGAGTGCTCCGCCAGCCACACGAGTCCGTGGCACAGCAGCGTCAGGATGAACGCGACGTCCGACCGCGAGGACACTTCGGCTTCTTCGTGGAAAAAGCGCAACAGGTTCGCAGCGTACGTTGAAAACGCCGGGATCTGGTACACCACCGCGAGCTGTCGGTTCAGCGCACGAGCACGCGCTGCGCGTTGCATCTCGTCTCGCACAGACTCGCGATGTCGCACACGAAGCGCCAGGATGCGGTCGTCTTCGATCCGGTCGGCTTCTTGCGCGGCGTCGGCCATAAAGCTGTCTGCGTCGAGCAGCGCGTTCTCCGCGTCTTTCATGGCGGAGAGCACTGCCTGGAAGTCTTCCAAACCGATCAACGTGCGCTCGAGGCGACGCAAGTGCGCGATGATGACAGGAAACACGAAATCCGCGCCTTCTGTGAAGATGCAATCGAATATCCGAAACACGGTCTCGCTAGGGAAAGTAGTGGTGAATAGACACAAAAGCCACTGCAACACACAGATAAGGTAAGAGTTAGGATTCGAGGATATTCAATACAGTAATGGCTAAAAGGAGGAGGTGATCTTCTTACCTGAGAGCCCAGCAGCTCAAGAGGGAGCCCGACTTCAGCTGTGAAGGCATCGAGCTCGGGAAGCTCGTCCGCGATCAGCTCTTTCAGAACTAGCATGTCCGTCTGGGTCTCTGCCATCGTCGGCGTGTAGTAGCCCGGATACAAATCTTCGCAGATGACAGCAAGGAGCCAAAATGCTGCCTCTTCTTCCACCGCGAGGGTCAGGAACCCCACAATAAAATTAAGGCCCTGCTCGCACGTACAGAGAATCATTAGGTGGGCAAACTCGATAAGACGCCAAGCCTCAAGCTATTGCTGGGAGAGTTAAATCCTCAACATACCTGGCAGTAGCCGACTGACGGGTTCCGGAGCGAATAGGCTCGAAGGACGCGTCTCAGCGCGGATCGACCAGCCTCGGTGCAGATCTTCGTCCCCGAGTGTCCAAACGTGCGGTCAATATCAAGCTCGATCTGTCGGAATGCCAAGAAATCAGTCGTCTCAGATTGCTCGACGAGCGATTTATAGTGCTCGATGCCTGCGTTCTGCTGCTTTTCCCGTGCACCTGATACATTCATTGCATTCAAAGCGGAAAAGGTAAGAAGGTCAGTATCTATAGGCGGAAGAGCTCATTCAAGCAACGGGCCATCTTACCGGATAGGTCCATGTACACACGCTCTCTCCAGGACCGCGGAATCCCTGCACGAGCGAGTTGCCGAACAACCGAGTTCTCTTTCGCAGCATCACCACGATACAGTGAGAAGAAGTGAGCACCGAACGCCAGCTCCCAGTCGCTCACGCGCCGCTCCTCTCGACAGTCCTCGTACGACCGCAGATGTGCCCACTCCTCCCGCGCATGCTCTGAGATCTTGAATCCGTAGTGATCGCGCATATCGAGCCCGTAGATGTGCTCTTTAAACACAGCTTCTCGCGCGTTAGCCGCCGCCGTGGTGTCAACATCGCCATCCATCGAGTGACCAAGGGTCTTCTCATCCATGCAAAGCGTTCGAATGCGAACCTCGCCAGATCGCGTGCCCCGCAACACATACCACGCGTCGGTCGCGATCCGAGATGGCTTGCAAAATTGCGCGAGGTTAAGTTCCAGAAACCCGAGTGGCTCATCTGCTCCTTCTAAAAGCTCCGAGCGTGCTTCAGCGTATGATGAGCTCTGCTTCTTCTTTTTCGTTGCTGCTGCTGCTGGACTTGACTCTCCGGTGCGGTTGCCTGTTGATTGATGGACCCAGGCGGTTTTTGATTCCGGTTCTCGACTGCAATCTTGTTCTTCCTCATCTTCGCTATCCGTCTCGCACGCGGGTGCTGGGTCCACTGCTGGGCTTTCATCATCCGCATCGACCTCATTGCTCTCGCTGCAGCTGCTTGCGTCTATGGAGCTCTTCCTGCCACCGCTTGAACTGCTCCCACTGGCTGGGAACATGTCGAAGAAGAAGTTCTTCTCGTTGAATATCTGCACCACCACACGACTGTCGCGTGCCGTCGCTTCGTCATCATCGTCGCCGGCATTACCGCCATTCTCGCTGGGATCTGCCAGTGACGCCTCAAGATCAAACTCAATCGAGTGCGACCACACTGCGCCGCTCCCACTCGACTGGACTGAAGTCGATCTGGACGCCAGCAGAGGACCATTTCTAGCATTACCGGTGTCCTTCTCAGTACCACTCCGCGCTGGTGCTGATCCTGCTGC
The DNA here is from genome assembly GCA_023334975.1 of Globisporangium sylvaticum. NCBI lineage: Eukaryota > Oomycota > Peronosporomycetes > Pythiales > Pythiaceae > Globisporangium > Globisporangium sylvaticum. The sequence goes on from JAADVK010000005.1 coordinate 86,334, forward strand.
GTTTCTTGTTGTTCGCGCGCGGCCGACAACCTGCACGACGCAGTACGCGTCCAGCGACTGGCGGCTCTCGAGGTTGCGCGCGCCGACGACTTCCACCCGCATTTTCCTTCTACAGCAACAAAACACACACAACACGTATAGCAGAATACAGGGTGAGAACAAAAAAATGGAAACAAGAGCGAGACATTGAAGTGCGGGGCTGGCTGGCTACGCGCGGCTCGGTTGGGAAGCCGCACAGAGATGGAGCGAGAGAGAGAGAAAGAGAGAGAGAGAGCGTGAAGGACCTCACTGCTCTCCGCGTCCACCGCTCGCCCACCGCCACAGTGCTGCTGAAGATGAAGCAGACGTACTTGGCTCGCATGGCGTTCTGATGCTTTTCCGCTTGTGCTGGACGTCGGAATTGTGACAGTAACGCGTTCTTCAAGCCTCATGACAAGCTTCACTTCGCCCGACTATGGGACAGAACAACAAGAGGAAAAGCTGCACAGCGTTACTTTCCGGAATTAAGCGAGGTGAAGGCGACAAACAGGACAGGCAGCCACCAATCTCTCTCTCTACAAGAGCGAAAAACCTTGAGTGCGAGGTTTGTTGCCATTTCTGCTCTTGTAGAGAGAGATGCTGGGCTCATCTGCTGCTCTTGTAGAGAGTGCTGGGTCAACTGGCACTTGCAGTGCTGTGCTGCTGTCACCAGAAACAGATGATAGGCTGTCCCAGAAGTAGCTGTTACAAAAAAGAAGCCCATTTAGTCCCAGAAGTGGCATGATTCTACTGCATGTTGACCTTGAAGTAGAAAGCAACTTGCGCTGTCGACCCTGAAGTACCATTGTGGGTTTAGTTGACACATGTGCACTTTGAACTTTGGCTCACAACTCACTCGCACAAGCTCAAAGAAGAGGAAACAATACCAAAGTCATGTCCACGATGAAGACCGAGCTCTTCCGCGCGTTGGAGCGCATCGGCAACCTGATCGTCGGCAACTTCACCGTCTCCTTCCAGAACGAGCTGCGCTTCATGGTACGCGCCAGTGCTCTCACTGTCTATTGAGTGTGTAGGACGTTCGCACAATGGCTAACGAATGTGCGTTTGTGTGCGCGCTTGAAACAGTCGGAAGCTGCTGGATCGACGGTCGCCCAGGCGATGCGCGCAGATTCCGTGCCCATGCAGCAGGTCGCAAAGCACACGGCGGGAGCGCTCGCAAGGCTGTAGAACAACGATGTTATCGAGCAGAGACCGAGGAGAAATGAGATTGCGTCAGAAGCAAGGAAATGCAGCGCAAATGGACGGGGGATAATGACGAGTGTGCCTCTGTCCGTCGTCAGGAGGGATGGAGTAATTCGTAATAGATAAGTGTAACGTTATGGTCGTGATCGACGCATGGGCCTGGCTCTCTCTTCATTCGCCACCATCACCATCACTCACGCAACAGTGCTTTTGCTGCCGCTACCAGCTTCAGCACTCGATGGCTCGCCGCCCTTCCATCGAAGGATCAGTTTGTTGCGAGCAGTCTCGGCTTGCGCTTGGGCGATCCGCTTCTGCAGCAGCTTGAACTTCTTCTCGTACTTCTCAGCGGTCGTAGCTTGCGCTTCGACTAGCTGCTTGGACTTGTAGAGACGGAAGATTTCGACCAGCAGACGGCTCTGGAGCAAGAGATTCTTGGCGTGCAGACTGATCCGAACTGCGTCCTTCAGCGTTTCTTCGCCGTTTTCGTCCTTCCCAAACTCGATCAGCTTCGGTCCGAACAGCGCCATGAGCTCGGCAATGGTCTCACTGCAGCTCACGTGGTTCCCCATGCGTTCCAGCGATTCGTGAAGAATTGTGAGCAGGCTTGGTCGGAGATTTTCAAGAGCGACGTGCCGTCCGAGGTCAATGTTGTTGCCTGCATTCACTGAATTGGCGGCCAACTCTTGGGATCCCCACAGCCACTTGGCCAGCGCGAGATCGTACTGCAATACGAATAAAGAGTGGCACAATGATGAGTTTTGGTTGCTATGATGTGATCCGTTTTGGCCAATGAAAAGGGGTTCCCTACCTTCGCTCGGAGCTCGACGCTGCAGCCATTGTAGAGGAGATTTTGCAAACCGTCTATCTCGAGGATCCTCGCGCCAAACTCCAGAAGCACGACATTGGGACAGAACTGTCTGATCTGAGGAGCTGACGACCCACTTGGCGACGGAGTTACGAAGCTCGGATCAGCTGCGCTTCCACAGTAGGTCAACACGTCGAGCGCTTCGATCCACACTGATAAATAGGCGTCAGGATACGACGTGGTAGTGGAAGCAATCGGAGGAAGCAGCTTCTCGATGACGTAGTTGATGTTGAAAACCGTTTCCTTCACTTTCCCAATCGCAACAGCATACTACCAAGACACAAAAGAACTGTGAATAAGAGAAGCGCTTCAAAAAGCAATGGCAATATTGAACATACAACCGCTCGCTGCTTACCTTCGCAATCAGGATGTGGCATCGCGCGACGAAAAGCTTGTAGAAAATGGTCGACTCGAGCGCGGCTTTGTTGGTCGCAAAGAGTTGCAACATCTGGGCAATGCTCAGTCCAAACTCAAAGTATCTGCACTGCTGCGCCTGGAGGCGACAGTGCGCGTAGAGCATGTCGAACAACGTCCCGATGAGCATCAGCTGAATGCTCTTGTTCGACGTATACGTCTGAATGTTGGTTTGCACTTGATGAATCGCCTTCATCGAAAATGCGAGAGCCTCACACGGATCACTACGGGACATCACGTGGAGCTTCAGTCCGTCGATGACGCTGTTGAGGTATGGCTCTTGCAGGATCCCAGTCGGCTTGGTGTCCGGTGCATTCAGGAGTGCCTTGATGTCGTCCAAGAGCGGCGTGATCTTCTTCACTTCTCCCGTTCTGTCACGTTCAGGCAATTATGTCAGATTTCGAGTATTCACGGTATCCAAAGCATGCGAATGCAATTTTGCTTACCTGAGAAAGTAAAACCCTGAAATGACCAGCTGGTAAACTCGCATCTCGCGACTTGCGTTCGTGTGGGTTGTCATGCTCTTGAAAAAATCTTCGGCAGCTTTGATGCGACTGGAGGCTTCAGCTCCACCTTCAAAGTAGAAAGATGTGGCGTACGCATGACAGCATATCTCAACTAGCCACAACTATTGACATCATCGAAAAACCAACAATACAGTTAGAGAGATGCCAGTGACTGAGCACAGTCTGGCTCCACATACCTGAAAGGTGGTGTCGAACTGGTCTGGAAAGCTTCGTTGCACGAATTGCAGGTTCTGCAGAAATCCAGAGTGGGGCTCTGCGTTCTCTGGGTATTTCGCTAGCAATGACGCTGCGTGTAGCTTCACGAGATGCGCTCTCAACTTCCCAAGAAAGTACGCTTTGAACGTTGCCGACGAAACCACATCTTCCTCACTTTTGCTATCGCAGCTTGCGCAGAACGTTGTCGCCGTGCATAAGATTTCCAAGATCTGTCGGTTCTTCACGACCCGCTCGGTCTTCGAAAGCTCCATCAGCAAATACTTGGTCTTCAACACACGATAGCGCCATTCGTGCTGTTGGGCAAATGCAGAGTAGCGAGGTAGGGTTAATGATTGAATTGCAATACACGAAGCATATCATCACTAATTGCACCTGCGAATAATAGCTCACCGTAATCGCTTCAGACTGTGCTCGCAAAGCTTGCTCGACGATGTGAATGCACCTCTCAGCTCTCGCCAGCCGCTTCCGCCACAGTTTGCGGTCGATACGATTCGTCGCAGACGGCGACGTCACCACGCAGATCTCTGCCAGAAGCACGTTCGCATGGAGCGCAATCTGTTGCGCAGCAACGCCGAGCTTGGTTGCATCGACTTCACACACCGCCTGTGTGAATGAATGGTACATCCATCAAATTGCAGCCATTTGTCAGAACGTCCGCAGCTTCAACACCCGTGCAACAAATCGCTTGCAAACGGCAGGGACGATACCTCGAGAGTCGTGATCGCCTGCGAGATCATGTCGTGCGTCGCCAGCACACACGCGAGCTCCCAGAGCTGTGCGATCTCTGCATGGGTCGCCGCGCCGTCTCCTTCCACCACCGCCATCGTCATCGTCCTGAGCAATGCTGCCGTTTGCCTGAAAAAATGCTCAAAGTTGCCGTTTGCAAAGTTGCTGCGCTTTGAGCAATTCAAAAATGATTTGTACTTGGTTTGCGAGACATGGCAGTCCTTATACCCAAGATTTTAATGAGTTGGTATCTACCTTGCTGTAGAAACATGTTGATTTAATGACTAGAAATGAACATTTGTCTCACAAATTCTAATGTTTGTGCGAACAAGCGAGCCAAACATTAGACATTGAGACCCAAAATCAACTACCCTATCCCTACAAATTGAATTGCGACTGCCTGCTATTGTTACCAGACCCACATCATCGCTATATTAATTGCATCGGACAAATCACGCTTTTTCAGATTGAAGCCACAATTGAACTTCTCTTGCCAAGCACGAGAATATGCGCGGGTTCCCAGCAGCGCTGCTGCACGCCGAGGGCGAGGCGGTGGGCGTCGGCGCGGCGTTCCTCGTCGACAGCTTCGCGTACGCGCTGGTGGCCGTGGCGGCGGCCGTGCAGCTTGCGCGCAACTGCTGCCGGTATCGCCCCTGGACTGTGCAGAAGATGATCCACCTGCTCATGTTCTTCGCGACGCTGAGTACGTTGGATCTCCATGTGTGTCTGTTTATGGTTATTGAAGCTGCGTTACTAACTGTATGATGTATGCTGGCGTATTGCGGTGTTGCTACTGCTGCGGACGGTAACATCAGTTCGCGCGGTGTTCCTGGCGCTCGTTGGCTACGACTGGTGCGATGTGCTCACGGGCGAGATCAACACGTCCAAGTGCGGCACGGCCGAGCGCGACCTGTTCTACATTTTGGACCAGCTGCCGATCCTCGCGCTCTTCGCGGTGTACGCGCTGCTGATGCAGTTCTGGGCGGAAGTATACTACAACGCAGTGGACCAGATCGTCATCCTGTCTTCTTTTGTCAAGCCGATGGTGAAAGCGCTGATTGCGGTACGTTTCGTGTATTGAACCAACATTCGACACTTCTCCAGAGATCAGATATGCTGACATTTCGTATGCGCTGGCACTGATTGCTGTTGTTGCACGCGTTTGTACTTATTGCAGATTGTGCTGTTCGTCCAAGGGCTGTTCTGGGTCTTTTACGCGTCGGCTTGGCGCAGTGAACGTAAGAATCACCTTCACACCTCATGGCATCCTTAGTATCGGCAATTGTTGCTGACCATGTCGTGCTTCTTCTTCTTCTTCTTTTCCATGCAGGGGCGTTTTTCACCAAGAGCCAAGCGATTCTGAACATGGAGATGTTTCTGATTGTCACGACAGGGTTCATCTACTATGGAAGAAAAGCTTACGTGGAGCTACGGTGAGTGCTCATTGATATAGGAAAGCATAACCTGTCCCCTCTTCAGTACTTGGCATAGCCTCAACTGATTTGTTTTCATTGCCGTCTGGCGATTGTAGATCCGTGCCGGTGGAGCTCGGAATCCGTTCCAGAAAGCTCAAAGAGGTGAGTTGATGGTGCCGCCCTTCAGATCCGATACTCTCAGAATCTGTTGAATAACTAACGCGTGTTGATGATTTTTTGTGTACCCAGCTCGCGCTGATGACCTCCATCTGCACGTCGTGCTTCATGACGCGCTGTGCCTTGCAAATCTTTTTGTCCACGGAGAAGCGCCAGCTCCACGACAGCAGCACGTGGTTGATCGTGTTCGTGTACTACGCGTTGCTCGAGATCTTCCCGTCGATCTCGATTCTGTACTTCAACCGACGACTTCCGCTCCGACGACGATCGCGTGGCGCATCTGGCAACCGTACGCGAAGCCTGTTTTTCTCCAAGGGCATCGACCACAGCGCTAACCCAGACGACTCGCTCCGCGCGAGCCTCCTTCGCTGATGAGAGATGTTGGGTTTGCTTTTGCACAAAAGGGGACCAGCTGCTTGCTTTTACAATGTTCCAAGCCACCTGTAAATTGATTGATTTTGCTTTTTTTACGTCGTGATGACAGTACAAGTATGGCGCAGTGACATTTGTTTTTTAGTTTCTGCTCAGTTCGATCGAGACCTTCTCCAACAGCCCGAGCATGCCATCGCTCTCTTCTGGTAAAGCCCACGGCGGTGCGCAAGCTTTGCAGTCGTCCAACAGGACCTGGATGACACTGCACCAGATGACGGAGCCGGATGAAGTTCAAGTTGGACGCCAAGTTCGTGTGTCATGGATCCGAGCACCAATGCTGTCGTTCAGCAGCAGCCACGCACGCCCCAGAGATCCGTGAACTACAACTGCTCCACATGCTCCACACGCAGCAGATACGTGAGCTCACCGTAGTGAGTGCACCAGCTTCCACCACGAGCAACGGCCAGCCTGCCGTTGTATGGAATGTAAAAGTACACTGTATTGATTGATTGCTTCCCATGCATCTCATAAACACTCATAGCTGTCTGTGTTGCTGATGAGAGTGGTTGAGCGCATTCGCGAAGGTTCTGTTGCGCTAACAGGTATGAATGCGTGGAGCTGCAAAATATATTCGTCCGGGATGTCTACTTGAGCGAAAGGGTCGACCACGCGCGATCGCTGGTGACGCTTCTTCTTGTGGTCGCGGATGGTGTCGCGCACGTGGATGTATCCACAGACTGGTGGCACAACGGCGACTGCGACGACAGCAACCCCCGCTGCTGCGGAGAGCGCCACGACGCCCACAGCTCCGACCACGACGACTTTCGTCATCAGCACGAGTGGCGCCAGAAAGCCATGATTGTGAAAATCTGTCAGCGGCATGCAGAGTTTATTGTTGTGGCTGTTCCAGGGCTGCAGACACGTCCAGCAGAACTCCTGGTCGCAGCGAGTGCAGCTCATATGCATGCAGCCGCCGTTCTTTTCAATGTCCGCCTTGCAATTTGGGCACGCGCGCACTTTATGACGGCGCTTCCATTTCCCGTAGCGCTTGTCGACGCGTCGGCAGAGCCGCGTCCTGTGGTAGTCGCCGCCGCAGCGCATGCACGACTCGGTCTCGCACTCGGTGCACTTGACTTTGCGGTCGCGGCAGAAGAGCGGCTCGTCGATCACCGCGCTGCAACCGGCTCGCGGACAGAAGCGCACACCGGTCTTCTGGTTCTTGAGGAACGACTGGTACTTGGCGAACGTCTCCAGTCGCACCAGGGCTTTAATGAGGTCCTCTGGAAGTGGACGCGCGCACTCTGGCGCTGGACACACGAGCTTCTTGGATGAGACCTCGCCGTCCAGGATCTTGAGCGTCATGTACTGCTGCAAGCACGCAGAGCAGCACGAACCGGAGCACGCGACGCATGCGTGAGCTTGGAGAGAGTCGATCGGGTCCAAGCAGATCTGGCACGTGGGCTCCAGCGCTGTGTGAAAGTCGCTCACGCTAGAATCATCGGCGGTCGTGGCTGGAGTCGACGTCGCTAGTGGGTAGTTTATCACCACCAGTTCATCAGCGTCGCTCAAAGTAAAGAGCGACCTTTGCATCCATCGTTTGCCCAAACCGAAAAGGCTCATGTCGACTGATTGCATTGTTGCGGTTGTTGTTGGGCGAGACCAGACACTCGCTCGGGGGGTTGCTCTCAGCGCAACGATTTGTTAATGACGTGCAGCATTCCCATTGACCCTTGACAACGGAGCTCGTAGCTGAGATGGATTCTTGCTGTCCACAAGTTCAGAAGCCTCAGAGTTCAAAACGTGTGAGAATTTGATGTGAGGACTGATTCTCGGAAGGATCGTCACATCAGTGATATTTGCGCGGATTCCACAAAATCTGCACCGCAAAGCTGGTCTTTATTGTGCTCTCTGTTTGACAGAAGCACTGGAATGGAAAGAAAACCAGCGGTTGAATATTTGTGCCCAATGGCTCGACAAAGAGTTGCAGCTGATCTGTCGTGCAGCGTTGTGTCTGAGCAGATCAGCTGCAACTCTTTGGAAGCTCGACCTGATCTACCGCATGCTATCGCATGAACTCACACCACATCACTCCAAAAAATCACGTGATTTTTGAAGTTGAAGTGGGAAGCTGATGCTGTGTTTCGTTATCGTGATGATCTGCTTGTTGCAGCAATGCTATGGCGCACCACCGCTGTGTTTGACAACTGTTCGCTCTGTTTTACTGCAAACGCGTGTGCTTCCCGACGGACGCGTCTGTGCCATTCTGGACGCGGTCTTGAAAGCAGGTCTTTGAGATCTCGGCTTTGAAGACACTGCATTTTTCAGATGAACGACGCCGACGAGTTCTTCCGCGTCTTCAAAGGGATCGTGCGGCAGTATCACGTAAGTTGATGATGGTTTACGAATCCCCAATGCCACTTTACTCTCTTACTCATACAAATCGACTCTAAACACTCAAACGGTGTTCAAGTACGTCGTATGCTCGGGTCCGTGCGTCGCGCTCGAGATCTGAGGCGAGGACGCAGCGCGCAAGACGAACTTGCTGAACGCCGTGCATTGCACAGACTGCGCCGATAACGGCGTGCTCGAGAGCCAATTCATCTTCGATTCTCTTGGCAGTTATCCAAACGCTCGAACAACGGTAAATCTAAAGACAGGGTGGTGTATATATTGACCAAATTACCATGACAGCATCCACGGCTTCTACTCACAATTAACCACAGCCCGAGTCGGTCGCTTCGTAGGCGAACTCGACCACTTTGCCGTCCTTGGTGCGGCGGAAGCGCGTCTCGATCGGGTCGAAGCCGCGCTCCTCGGCGTCGTAGACCGCCCACGTCGGCGTGGGGGCCATGTAGTCGTCCGCTGTGAACGTGCTGCCGTCCTCGTAGTACTTCTCGATGAGCTCGTGGAACTTCTCGTAGTCGATCCACGTGTGCCACTGGCCCTCGATGCAGAACTTCTTCTTCGCCAGCAGCACGCACGTCGAGTGCGCGTGCTCGGCCGCGAGGCCGTACGAACCGCTCACACGCTCACAGAGAGCTGCGCCAAAGTCGCGCACTTCGTCGTGCCACGGCACGTTCTTCATCGTGAGGTCCGAGCCGTCCGACTTGCCGCAGTACGTCACGGCCTTGATCTCGATGAAGTCCGGCTGGCCGATGCGGATCAGCTCTGCGTAGCTGTCCAGCTCGTCCATGTTGTACGACTTGACGAGCGTCATGCGGTACACCGTGCGCTGGCCCTTGCGCTTGAGCTCCTCGAGACACGCGAGGAAACGCTCCCAGAAGTCCTTGAACAGCGGACGGTCCACTGCCTGCAGGGCCTCCTTGGTGGCGGCGTCCACGCTCACGTACAGCTGCGTGATGGGCTCCAACGCTGCGATCTTCTCAGGGAACTGCGCGTTCGTGACCAGGAACGACGAGATGTGGCGCTTGTGCAGCTCGCGGCAGAACTCGTTGATGTGCGGGTACATGATGGGCTCGCCCACCAACGACAGCGCGCAGTGGCGCACCGTGAACGCTTCCTCCCAGCGCGCCTTGATCAGACCCGGCAGGCCCTTGAGCTCCTTGATCATGTTCTGGTGGCGCTCGATCGAGCCGTTCACGAGCACCTCGGCCTCGTCGGTCTTCCAGCGCCACACACGGCCCACCGGGTTCTTGTGGTGGCGCCAGCAGAACACGCACTTGTTCGCGCACGCGAGACTCGGCGTCGTCTCCATGCACTGGTAGCTCGTGATGCCGTAGAACGTGTGCTTGTAGCACCCGCCGCGGCCGCGCAGCTGGTGCTTGGTCCAGCGACAGAGCTTCACGGCGCTGTGCGTGCCGATGATCTTGTACCCTTCCTTGAGCAGCGCCTTGCGCTGCATCGGGGTCACCATCTCGCGCGACAGGTTCGCGGCTTCCGACTCTTTCATCGACTTGCCGATGTCTTCCACGTCAACCATGCCGCCATCGTCATCATTGTTCTTCTTGTCATCGTCGTCGTCTTCGTCGTCGTCGGAGAACTCGCCGGTGAGCACCTTTTCGTTCATGAAGTCCTCTTCGTTGAGCTCCACCGCCTCGCCGTTCTCCACCTCCAGCTGCTGCTGCTTGGCCTTCTTCTGGCGACGGAACTCCTTCTGCGAGAGCCACTCCTTCTTCTCTGCCGGCGTCTGCTCCGCTGCGCTCTTCTTCACCTCCTTCTCCGAGCTGAACTCGCACATCGCGGCGATCAGGTTGTCCGCCCACTGCTCAAACTGGTGGAACTGGTCGACGTTGTCGTCACCCAAACCAATTGGACACAGCACAGGCGATCCGAGTAGGCTCAGTTCACTGTCGAGATTCTTCGCAGCGGTGCCGTAGTACTCGTCGTACTCGGCGTTGCCCAGACCAAACACCGCGTGTGGAACCCTTTCCAGCCACTGCTTGGAGACGCGGAAGTCCAGTGCCATGTCGTTGATCCAGCTGCAGAAGACGCGCGCGTCCTGCGGAGGAGCGCCTTCCGTCCACGTCGACATGATCGCAATCACGATCGTCTCGTGCTCCAGGTTGTCCTGATCGTAGTCCTTCATGTTCACGACGCTGGTCTGGAAGTGGAAGCCCGCAATGTTGAGCGCAAAGATCTTCTTCTCGAGCTCCTCCGCCATCCCTACACAGTTGGTTCACAATGCAGATATTAGCCGGGGGCATTCAAATAGGCTGCATTGAGCATTGCTGCATGCAACAACAAACAACAAACAAATCGAACTTACTCTTGGAGGTGCCAGTCTGGGATCCGTACAAGATACGCACAGGCACAGGCTCTGGCTTCTTGTCCTTCGCTTTCTTCACCACGCCATTGGCCGCACTCGTGCTCTTCTTCTTGGGCGAGAGCTTGCCGTTGCTGCCGGGTCGGTTGTTGCCTTTCTTCTTGGTCTTCGTTGGCGATCCGGCGTCCTTGAGCTGCTTGCGCTGCTGAATGTCGGCGTCACGCTGCTGCTGCGCCAGGTAGTAGGCCACGCCGAGCGCGACGGTGGCCACCAGAAGCACGCTCACGCCCGCGCTCGCCGCAGGAGAGAGGCCGATGACACGCACCATCCTCTGCTTTCCTTTCGTTCGTCTGCTGCTTCAAGTCGAGCGAGTGGGCGAATGGGAATGCACACACACCACCAATACCCAAAGACACTCACCGCCAAAACGACCAGCTTCCAACCTGTCAAACAAAAGAGCTCTTCGTTTTGGCGGTCAAGGTTTCAAGAAAGGGTACCTTTCCACGTTTTCGATTAGAAAGATAAAGTAAAGCAACCTGTTTACTGCTGATCTTGTTGAGCTTCATCTGACACAAAAATCATCGTTCAGGTCAAGAGTAGAACCCTCTTTATAACTAGCTCGATTTTAATGCATTGTAGCCTGGTGCAACAAGCTGAAACGAGAGATAACGTCAACCCTATCTGGAACTAACCAATCACGTCTCGCCTTCAGCTGCAAATGTCAGTAATTTACACTTTTACTGCATGAAATGTTTCGAAAAAGGGTGCTAAACTACTAACTAAATAACAGCGTGGAACTCAATTCAAATCAATCGATTTAATTGATTGCAATTCATTTTCTTCAAATGAATTGCGTGAATCGTGGGGAGGGGAAAATAGGGGGGACGAGCGCGTGCCCTTGAAAAAAGCGCCTGTGAACCAAACAAACAAGCGCCGCCCACTTTACAGAACGAGCCAAGCGCAAGCAAGTCAAGCAGCAGCACTTTAACAAGCAAGCAAGCATGAGCGGAAAGGGAACCTCGTTGTGGCGCGTGGCCGGCCTCTCGTACCTGCAGTACGTCAACAAGTCGGCGGCCGTGCTCCGCGAATCGCTCAAGGAGCCAGTCAAGAGCAAGCTCGTCGTGCGATCGGACGTCAACTTCGCCGGTTTCAAGTGGGCGGATGGTGAACGTGGCAAGCGCGGTACGTTTTTGGTCTCTCTCTAATGGGGGCAGTGCAAGTTGTGCTCTCTATGCGTATATGTGTATTTGTGCGTTCATGCACTTATCATTATGCGTGTGTTTGTGTGTGTCGTTTATGTGGTTAACAGCGCAAATTGACTCGATCAAGACCGCCGCGGAAGTCTTCCAGAAGGCTTAGATCGTAGTATGGGAGAAGTAATCCAGCTCTCTTCTCTTTCGTCGAGATCGCGCGCATTCGTCTTGTGTTCTCGTCGTCGTCGTCGTCGGGAGTGAACGAAGCAGCGCATATCCTAATCACCAGCTCCTCGGCGTTTGGTGAGTGTGTGTGCTGCCAGCGTTTTGTCCTGTGGTCGAGATCCAGAAGAAGAAGAAGAAGGAGCGCAGGACCAAGCGACGACGGAGCGAAAGAGATGCTGATGATGCCGAAATGGAAGAAAGAAGAAGAGAAGAAATGAAAGATATATTGATAATGTTGTTCCGCCCCTTCACTCGCTCGCCCAGCTCAGCTTCGTCTGGACAACCTGCGATCCTGAAGGAGTGTGACCTGGCTGTGCGGGCGATGGATGACCTATCCATCTCAGTTTGAGTGAGCCCCACGGCGATCCTTCGCTACATATTCCCACCCATGAGTCACGCAATATGGTGCGATATGCTATTTGTTCTCATCTATGTATTTAATTACTTTAGGTGGATATGACACAAACGCACACACACACACACACAAACATACACATGAAGATAGATATGCACACACTTTTCCACAATCTCTGAGCTATCACACAAGATACACAGCTCTCACCCCAGGATCTGTCTGCACCGTAGACGGACGATCTTCAACATCAGCGGCACTGCAGTATCATAATTAATGCTGCGGCATCGCCTCCGACGTGTGCATCGCGTACGAGCCCCTGCGCAGGTGCTTGTTCCGCCGATACGAGTCGCGCACGAGGTGGTAGCCGATCAGCGGCGGCAGCACAACGACTGCGACCCCAGCGCCGGCAACCACCACGACGCTCGCGACACTGAGTACGACGCTCTTGGTCACGAAGCGCAGCGGAGCCCAGCAGCCGTACTTGCGGCTCTTCGAGTGGTAGAACGACAGCGGGATGCAGAGCGTCTCGTCGTGGTCGTCCCAGGAGCGCAGGCACGACCAGCAAAACTCCTGGTCGCACTGGAAGCACTTCATGTGCGCGCAGCCGCCCTGCTTCTCAATGTCCGACTTGCAGTTCGGGCAAGCGCGCACGTTGTGGTTGCGCTTCCATTTCCCGTAGCGCTTGTCGACGCGTCGGCAGAGCCGCGTCCTGTGGTAGACACCGCCGCAGCGCATGCACGACTCGGTCTCGCACTCGGTGCACTTGACTTTGCGGTCGCGGCAGAAGAGCGGCTCGTCGATCACCACGCTGCAACCGGCTCGCGGACAGAAGCGCACACCGGTCTTCTGGTTCTTGAGGAACGACTGGTACTTGGCGAACGTCTCCTGGGACGCGAAGGCTTCGATGAGGTCCTCTGGAAGTGGACGCGCGCACTGCGGCGCGGGACACACGAGCTTCTTGCGCGACACTTCGCCGTCCAGGATCTTGAACTCCACGTACCACTGCATGCACGTCGAGCAGAACGAGCCGCTGCACGAGACACACACGTGCGCCTGCAGCGCGTCCATCTTGTCAAAGCAGATCTGGCATTCGCGCTGCTGCACAGAGTCAAAGCCGTCCATCGCAGCAGACGCAGACGCGGTCGCAGGGTCGACCACCGCAGCAGACGCAGCAGGCGCGGTGGTGCTGGTTCTTGAAGTGGGCGGATCCGCGCGCTGCTGCTCCTGGCTCGCCTGTACTGCCGCGGCAGTGTTCGCAGTCGTAATTGCACGGAACGCTTCAAGCTCAGCTCGAACTGCCGCCGCCAAGTCGAGTCCGCCCGGCGCCATGGGCTCGTACAAAATGATCGTCGGACGCGGCGTGCTCCCAGTGATCGACGCGCGGCTCGTGCTGATGTTGTTACTGTTGCTGTTGGTAGAAGTGGAAGGGACGGTGGCGGTCGCGATGGTGGCACGCCGGCTGCGCTGGTTTTGTCGGACGGGGCTGGGCTGGCGCAGCTGCTCCTGGAAGAGCTCCATCATCACGTTCTCTTGCAGCAAGCGGACCGGGCGGGTCACGCTGCGCGGGTTGGCCTCCGAGAGCTTGGTCATCCCCACCGAAGAAGGAGGATTGGTGCTCGTTCCTGGAGCCAACGAGGAAGAGGACAAAGAGGAGGAGGAGCCCGTGGGCGTCTCGAGCGGCGCCTCCAGCTCGAGATCGACCGCGAGCTCCGCTGCTGCGCCGCTGCGGCTAGCACTGGCGCTGCTGCTGCTGAGGCGGAAGCTCGACTTGTCCAGGAAGCTGCCGCTGCCGCTGTTGCGCGCTTTGTCACACATCGACCGGCGCTTCATCATCACGAAGAGATATGGATGGATGACAGTGACAGACAGACAGACACACACAGAGACAGAGAGCTTTCTTTTCTCTGTGGACGCGACCGATGGGAAATGACGGCGCGAGAGAATGAGAGAAACGTGGCTCTCTCTATGCTTTCCCCAGCACTGTTCTTCGTCTCTTCCGCTTGCAGGGTTCACAAAATTTGCAAACAAACAAATAGAGCCAATACAAACTTCGAATGAAATCGAAAAGAGACCCTTGATGGGAGTTTCCTTCTTTTTCGACGTTGCGGGGGGGTTTCTTCTATGCTTTTCGCGCGTGAAAATCCAAAGCACCAACGGTGGCGACCCCAAAACAAAACTCATGAGCAACTCACTATTGCTCATTGAAATTGCTCGCTCAAGCGAGCAAGTCTATCTGTCCTTCTTGTTGCTGGACGGACGTACGTATGAAATGAATGTGCGTCCGGTATCAACAGGGCTGGACGCAATATGAAATATGAAGGCAAGCCAAATGCGCGCTTGCTTGCTTTCTTCTCGGGTCTGAGACTGATATATTTTCTCACCCATCTCCCTGCTTTGTTCTCGTCCACAAAAGTATGCATCACAGATGTATTGACCCACCTTCCTTCGTTTTGTCTGAGCCTTTTGGTGTTGAAGAAAGCATGGTCGAATACATTTGGGAGGTATGGTAAATGGTGGGTTCAAGCTATGGGTAGAATCGAAAGAACCAACTTCCTGATGATCAACGCAACAAAATGCTCTTGCTCTTGTGAGCAAAGTAGTAATTCGTCGCTCAAGCGCCGATTCTTTGCTTCACGATGCTTGCGATGATCTGTCATTTGCGTTGGTCGAACAAACAATGGCTGGAGGAGCATGTGTGGGGCTATCGCCAGAGTCGTCCACTTGCGTTCTTTCGTTTGCGCCAGATCGACGTCCACTCGCGACCGCCCGTGCGCATGAGCTCGCCACTCATTCATTGATTCTTTTTTTCTATTAACGTTGTGAGTGGAAAGAAAGCCAGTGAAGTGCTCGCGACAATGGCAATGCACGCTCAATGACCGTGTTGCTATTGTTCGCGCTGATGCTCGGATGCCGAGGAGGCTGCAGCTGTGGACGACGCCAACACCAGCGCTTCGGCAGTGCGCCTTCGCTCCATGAGCAGCTTCACCGGCGGGTTGGTTGGCGGGTGCTGCGCATGCGAGAGCTGCTCGTGGTTGTTCGTGTGGAGGCCGCCACTAGTCCCACCAAGAGGCTTTGTGTGGGATGTCCGTCGCGTTGGCGTTGACGCAGCTGAAGAGAGCTTGGTCGGCTGACGCAACATTCCGAATTAGCAAATGGAATGGGGTAGAGAGCAAAGTGAGCTGCCAGCCACTCACAGTGTGAAGCATCAGCGTGATTTCGGTAGGAGTTGCACCGCTGCTGCTGATCGATGGCGCTGAGCACTTGACTGGGGAGTTGTGATGCGAGCCTCCATGAGGAGGAGCAGCGGCCTTGCTGGTGGGTCTACTGCGCAAAGGAGAACGAAAACAAGCAGCTACAGAGTTGGTAAGGTTCATTCATTGCAATACCAAACACTGGTGCAGTAGAAATAGAGAGTTCACTGACCTCTTGAGCTTGTCGCCAAGTGTGTGACCGACCACTGCTGACAGAACGGGCTCGCCCTTCGCTGTGGTTGCAGTATCGCTCTTTCCAGCCTGAGTGTCGCGCTTCCTGTCATTCTACAATTAAACAGCAATCAAGAGGTCAGTGCTCTCTCGCTCTCGTACCAAGCAACGCCAATAGTCTAAATCACACAACGCGACGCACCTTTTCGACCATCTCTTCAAAGCTCGTGGCTTCCGAACCAAAGACCTCCGTGCCAAAGAGCGCTGCGAGCACGAGCGTCGCGCAGACCCGAACGTGCTTGCGTCACCGTCGTGGAGGATCGCGACGCCTTTCTGCTTGAACCCGCAGCGCTCACCCAGCTCCAGGTCCTTCTGAGTACCATGGAGCTGTGGGTTGAGTAATCGCGGTAGGTATCCTGTGCGTGCTGTGCGGATGAACACGCCGACGCCCGCTGGTCCACCGCCGATGATCACGAGCTTGTAGAGGCCTTGGTCTGCTGCTGCTGCTGGTGTTGCTGTCATTGCTCCTTCGTACCTGTGGCTCCAAGAACGTAAGAGTAGTAGCTGGGGCTTACCTTACGAATCAGCCAAATGCACAAATGCACGCAACTAACAGTGCGACTCCGAACTTGCTGACAAGACTTGCTCCATCATCATTGCTTCGAATCTGTTTGGGGCAACGACATCGCGCGAGTAAATATAGGAGAGGCACGCTCTCGCATGCGTGTCAGTCAGGTGCACTCAGACAGAGAGAGATTGGTATAAAAAGACAAGACTCCGTTCCGAAATTACTTTGTTTTCCGTGACTTTGCTGCAAGAGCCGACTGCGGAGGGTGATGATGGCGAGGTGGCCGCAAGGGCGTCGAGTAGCTCGCGCGCAGCTCCGAGTCACCGCCAAACGGAGTGCGGATGCTTCGAGGTCCTGTAGTGGCTGATGCTGATGATGTTGGCTCGCCAAATGGCCGTTTCCGAAGAGCAGAGTGCAGTGGCGTCGACACTTTCTTCTTGGAGCTTGCCTTGCGAAGTCGCTTCTCATGTGAACAAAAACAAAGTTGTTGTTAGATAATGACAACGATTTAAAAATGGTGATAGGAGGTGACGAGATAAGGTGCCTACCGTCTGGGCTTCGAGGCGGTTAGCAAGTTTTTCGCGTTTCGAGGTCTCCTTGACTTCGAAAGACGGTCCGCTGAGAACCCGCTCTGTTGCAAACAAGAACGACAGATTACACACATATTTAGCTTCATTCTCACACGGCAGCACAGTCAACTGAATGTTTCATACCTGGCGTTGCTCGAGCGTCGAGTACCATCGGAGTTCCTTCAATATCTCCCCAGGTCATGAGCGGACTCGCGTCCACTCCTGGAACGATGGACGGCGTCATCTGCACCAAACTGAAGTCCTCTTGCGTTCTTGCTGACGCTAGAGCTGCTGCTTTCTTGTCCTGCAAATAGGGAAACAGACACACGATTGTCAATAGACCAGCACTGCAACACCTCCATCCTCATCATCTCTGCTTACGAAACTAAGAAGTGAACACTTACACTCTCATCTTCGGTCGCAGGGAACCTCGAATTGGCGTAGACTGTTATCTTTTTCGCCTTTGCGGAGCGTCCCAGGCGAGTATTCGCACCATTCTCGAGCAATATCTGGTCTGTAGAGCTCGGTTTGACCTGCATCAGCACAAAGCACATCAGATCTTAATATTTGTGATAGATGACAAAGCAGGAAGACTGATAGGAAGTGAATGCGTTACCTGACAGATATCGCGGGTCTCTTTCAGGTCTGGAGGGAACAGCAGCGGGTTCCGAGCGCGAAACTTCCAGGTATCTGGCGCGCTTGGTCGATTGTCAATCAGTCCTGTTGTGTTAGCAAAACAGCACCGGTCAATCATGCTGCACCATGCCATTTCAAGTGAATGCGATGAGGAAAAATGCATCGATGGCAAACCTTTTGGCGCGCACACCTCGTCGACGATGCGCCGCTGCTCTTTCGAGATCCACGAGCCATCTGACAGCAGGTGCAGCTTCGGGTCGCCTCTCGCTTCGTCCACGTCGTACGCCCAGTGGTAGCGCTTCTTGTGCTCCTCCACGGTCTTCTCCTGCAGCACATTGAACGACTCGTTGTCCTCGGATGTGTGCGTTGCCTAGCATTCCACGGAGTCATACTACATGTTAGCTCATACATTTCTGCTGCCATGCAAACAACTATAGAGTCCTTACCACAAAGCGGTTGAGCGTCATCTCGGTGCTGATGCTCTCATCGTGTTCACTGATCTCTTCTTCATCGTCCTTCAGCTGCTGTCGTTCGTACACGACCAGCTCGTCATGACGAGTCGGCGTGGGATGGTCCCAGCTGGACGACTCGTGTCTGATGCAAACTGAAGCGCTGCCTCGAGGCGCTACACACCCTCCTGTTCCGCGAAGCGTCGTCGCTGTAAGCTGCGGATCAGCAGCGCCGCCTCGACCATCGAGCAGCTACAAAACAGAACGCCATTGAAGCAAACGAAGGCCATTGATCAGTCTTGCTTGACTGTTGCTTAGATATGTGGGCTGCTGGGTGGGTCGTACCGCCTGCTGCTTCCTCAGCGCCGGGAGGTCCGGGAAGAAGTCGCGCTCGATGATCTGCTCCAGCTGCTCCACGTACTCGTCCTCCTCCAGCACGCGCTTCTTGCTGTTGCTGCTGCTCATATTCGTCCAGTCTTCTCAAATGGCAGAGCAAAATTGCAAAAATTGCAATTGCCACGATTAATGTGGACCACGTTAAGAATTCCATTGCGTTTCCTCCTTTTTGACCAATCAGATCATCTCACTGACTCACTTCAACTTCTGAAGCACACGAAATCGATGTCCACTGGTGAAGGACCTGAGCATGCATTCCACAGCCCACAGAGCGAGCGAAGCGACCACCACAGCTAACTTACTAGTGCTTCGACCTTACGTGATGTCGTCACGTCTTATTAGAAGCTAGACACAACGCGGAGAGCGCTGGCATTTATGCACGTGTCCTCTCGCGGAAATATGCCACCATCGGTGCGCCAAGCTCCTTGAACAACGGAGCAGAGTAGCTTGCAGAGATTTCGCGCAGAGTACTCAGAAAGAGGACAGAAGGTTATTTCCTAGAGTTTGCTAGGAATAGCGCTACATGTCCGTAGATGTTCCGCTAGGATAGCAGTAGTGTTGTTGACAGACAATCCACGGGGTGGTTTTGTGCCTTGCAGAGGCATTCCATCCTCCATCCCAAATAAACTTGGCTCCCAAAAATTGGACGTTGGTCCCAAACGTAGCCGCACATTGACACGCGGGGGCGAAAAAAGGTCAATGTTACAGAGTTTGTGGACAAGAACTCCCAGGCAAGTTTTCTTTGTCGACGTGCGTGGGTGAACTATGTGTGGGTACAGTTTGTATGTGCGAGTACAGCTTGAACTGTGAACGCCCACGAAGAAAACTTCACTGATATATTCAGCTCCAACAACTTCCATTATCTGGTTGAGCGCCTTCGCTCCCACGTCAGGACGAGTCCAGGCTGACTGATCGGTTACTTGGTCGCCGCTGGCAATGGATGTGCTGCTTCATTTCCCATTCTTTACGCTAAGAAGAAGGGAAGGATAGTTTCGCAACACTAATAGCGTGCGGTATCTCAGTTCAAGAGAAGGCTGCAGATCATCATGCACTTCTTCAAGCGGCGCACACCTCATTCGGTCGTGAACACTGCAACGACAGAGTCGACTATTGCAGTCACGGCGGACGACTTTCACACAGCACAGCAGCCCACGTGCCAGATCTGCTTGGACCCGATCGACTCTCTCCAAGCTCACGCATGCGTCGCGTGCTCCGGTTCGTGCTGCTCTGCGTGCTTGCAGCAGTACATGACGCTCAAGATCCTGGACGGCGAAGTGTCGCGCAAGAAGCTCGTGTGTCCCGCGCCGCAGTGCGTGCGTCCACTTCCAGAGGACCTCATCGAAGCCTTCGCGTCC
>JAADVK010000006.1:0-98825 GCA_023334975.1 Globisporangium sylvaticum
CTTCACATTTGTACGTGGTTTTTGTTCTTGTGGATGTCTAACTTTGCTGTTGTGTGTGTACATAGATAACGGAGTTTCTTTTGCAACTGAAAAAGCAGCGCCCAGACCTGGCTATCCGCCTCATCACAAATAAGACTGAAACCTTTGACCGTAACTCCATCTAGGGCTGGCCGGAGGATCCGTCCAGGAATTCGAGGTGCGTCGCCGTCGCGCGGAGCTGCCAGTGGTCGCGCAGGTGCTCCTCATTCCAGAACTTGGTCAGGTGGCGCTGGCCCGAGTCGCAGAGGATCGTGACGACCGTGTGGCCCGGACCGAGCTTGCGCGCCGCGCGCACCGCCGCGACGCAGTTGAGCGCGCTCGAGCTGCCCACGAAGAGCCCTTCCTCGCGCAGCAGGAAGCGCGACATCTCGACGATCTCCTGGTCCGTCACGAGGAACGCGTCGTCGATCTTCGCGCACAGAAAGTTCTCGGTCAGGCGGTCGATGCCCACGCCCTCAGCGATCGTGTCGTACCGGTGGCGGCGCACTTTCGCTTCAGATTGCTGCGGGGTGTAGCAGACGTTGCTGCGAACCTAGAGGTTGGAGTAGCACACACATACAAACACACATATGGCTAATTAGCAAAGTGCACGTAGCCCGCTTATGACTTGCGATGATCGCTCAGCGCGTACCTTGTTGTACAAGCTCGAGCCTGGCGGGTCTGCAAGAAACACCTGGACGCTCGGGTCCTGCTCCTTCAAGTATGCGGAAACACCTGCGATCGTTCCGCCCGTTCCTGTTAGACACACAGATGCACGAGATTAGAGAGTTTGCGATTCCCACCATGACGACTACCACCAAATCAGAACTACACCGCTGTGCGCATCTGAAAAGAAGCCCAACGAAGCAATTACACGCGCAAGTTGTACCTGATGACATGACAAAGGCATCCAAGCTCCCGTTCGTCTGGCTCCAGATCTCCGGACCGGTCGTCGAGTAGTGGGTCTCAAAGTTCGCGGTGTTTTCGAACTGGTTGGCAAAGAATCCGCCTAACAACAGCATCATGACTGTCGTTAGCACACACATGACCATACGGTGCAGCACTGAATACGTGGGCAGCCAACTCACCTTCAATCGCCTTGGCGCGGCGCTTGGCTTCGTTCACGTAGTGCTTCGCGTTCACAATCGACGCGGGCTTGACAAACTCCACATGCGCGCCAAACTGCTCGAGGAGCTGACTCTTCTCCTTCGCTTGATCGTCTGGCATCACGATGATGCAGTTGTACCCACGAGCTGCATGAATAGCCACACACATCACAGGACAATCGACACGCCGAAACATTAGAATGAGAGGTTACGCCGCATGCACAGAGCATACAAACCACAACGAGCACCAACCTCGAGCAACAAGCGACAGGCTGATGCCTGTGCTTCCGGATGTGCCCTCGACGATCGTGCCGCCCTCGCGCAGCAAGCCCCGGCGCTCGGCGTCCTCGACGATGCCCTTGGCGACGCGGTCTTTCGAGCTCCCACCAGGGTTGAGAAACTCGGCTTTCGCCTGCAATACATAGAACAAAGCGCTTACATAATCAGCAAAACTATAGAGCTAGCAGCATGTGAGATCATTGAACCACATAGCGTACCAGGATCGTGCATCCAGTCGCCTTCGACAAGCTCGTGAGCTCAAGCAGCGGCGTGTTGCCGATCAGTCCCGTGAAGCCGTGGTTGTATGCGGGCTTGCGCTGCTTCCTGTGCGCCACTGCGGCGGTCGTGAGGTCGTGCAGCTTCCAGAGCGAGAGCGTCGCCAGTGCGAGCGAGAACCCCCATGACAGGAGCGACGCGCTCCAGTGCGCACTGCCCGCCGTCGTCGTCGTCATCGTCGTCATCGTCGGTCAACTGACAGTCTTGATGAATGGCAACTGATTGACAGGCAAAGAGAAAATGAATCACCTGGACACCACTGACTTTTAGCCAATCAAACGCATTATTTCCATTTACGACAGTTTTTCAGCCAATAAAAATTATTGAGCTGCTTGAAGCCATTCTCGATCGTGCTTGGCTAATTGCATGCCTCACGCTGCTTGGGAGAGACTCGCGAGGGTTCGCTGGAATGCTGGGCAGAGCGCTAGATCGAAATCCAGCTCCAGCACTCGGCTGTCATGAGAGAGAGAGAGAGAGAGAGAGAGAATACACACATAACAGTGTTAGTCCCAATAGTTCGAGCGTCAAGACCCAAACCACCAACAAACCACGTGCGTACCGTTGCATCTCTTGGAGGTCGAGAAGCAGCTGCATGCGCATCTTGTCAGTGTCCGAGACTGAAGTTGCGGGCACCAGAGTCGACGACACATTGCGCTGCAGCTTTCGACTCTTCAGCGATTCCTCCAGCTCCTGCGCAGACTTGAGCAGCTCCGTCGAGAGCGAACCGTAGAGCTCGCAGACGTCGTCCAGGATGCTCTGGAAAAGCTGCTGGCGGTTCGTCCCCGTGAAATGCACGCCCCACTTGCCCACAAAGTCGCCAAGCGGGCTAGAAGCAAGAGAGCAGGATAGAAAGAGCGCAAAAGTGAGTGAAGAAGTGCATGTGAAGAAGGTGTTGCAGTTGGATTCTTGCAAACCTGATAATGTTCGTCACGTAAGACGACGCCACGGTTGGAGGGGGCTTGTTTGTCATCTGGTACTGCCCCTTTACCGTCCTATAGACAAATTGGTGCATTCGTTAGCCTCGTGCTGCAACCTGTACGTCTGATACAAAGTCCGGTAACGTTAGAAATATCTCGCACCTCAGCGCTGGGAGAACCTTCTTGCACTCGTCCGCAACCATGATCGATGCCGCAGTCCAGCAGGAGGCTTCGATCTCTTCAAGCGACGCCAATGGCTACACTCACACAACAAGCACATCCAACCGATCAGCTTAGCAGGACTTTGGAGTGTGTGAGCTCAGCCTAAGCAACGAACCTCTCCAAAGTACTCCGTCACGAAATCGTCCCGGCTGTTGTCCACAAATGGCTCCACATGCTTTGACACAACCGGGAACAACTCCTTGACAATCTAATGACAAAATGCGTTCATACAAGGCATTAGTATCAAACCGCAGCATCCACTTCTACTTTCCCAACTATTCATTCCACTCACCTTGTCGCGCAGGATATGGAAATCGCTCCCAGCGCAGACCAAATCTTCTTCGTTGTCAACGAAATAGAGCGGCAAAGAGCCAAAATCGACCTTGGCGCCACTCCGAAGCTGCTCCACTGCGTCCGCAAGCGGAGCTTTCCAGACATCGATGTAGAACAAGAGCAGCTGCAAGCACAGTTTGCTGAAACTCGGCACGAGCGGCTGGAGAAAGACGTGCGCAGCCCAGCAGTCGCGCATCGCTGTCCACAGCGCTTTCGAGTTCTCAAACAGGAAATGCACACCACTCAGCGACAGATCCGGGTTCTGCTCCTCACGTTTCACGCCAAACGCTTTCTCAAGAGACGACGAGAGCTGAGAAAAACGCAACTGGAAGTACACGTCCATGTTCCACTTCTCCTTGAACTCCACGACGCTCTCGTGCGAGCGGAAGCGCATCTTTATTGTCTCGTTCACGCAGAAAGTCTCCTCCATGCTCTCAAGAAACTTCATACTCTGCGTATAGCTCCTGTGGAATCGGTCGGGGTCGGCAGCTTGGAAGATGATGCTGTGCTTCGTCGCGAGGATATCGTACAACGGTTTCCAGATCGCATTCCCCAGAATGTCGACCGAACATTTGCTCTCGCCCTGGCAGATCGGAAGCGCGAGGATGTCTTGAAACTTGTTCGCGACGAAGTCGAGAATCGAGTCGTAGATCTGCTGCAGCCCTTCGCAGGAGCCACGCACGCGGCCGTCGAGTTTGCCGCGCGTCACATTCTCCTCTGCGAACGGCAACACCAGCAACCTGCCGATCATTTCTTCTGGGATGTCACTCTTATGCAAAAGCACGTACGACCGCAGCAAGTAGCTGAGCGTCGTGGCGCTGATCGCGTGGTCGCGGTTGTAGAACGTATCAGGGAAGATTTCCGTGGCAAACTCGGTCTCCAGGCGTCTCAGCAGCGTCTCTTCGATCACAGCGAGACGCTTCTCTTCTCTCTGCAGCAACGATCAAGGTGTTCAGGTCAGCAGCCGTGCCAGTGTATAGATATACACATGTGTCTTCATCTCTTACCTGGATGGTCGGGATGTCTACGCCTTCGTAGAACTCCAGCTCGAGCTGAACGAGGTTCTGAGTCGCACGCTCCAGTCGCGCGCACGTCTCCGCCGCGCTGCTATCGCTTGTAGTGAAGCGCTTGATCTCGTCAAAGTTGTCGAACCCGTCGTCATCTTCCTCTCCGTCCTCCGAATCGCTGACTGGTCGTTGTTGTTGTTCTCTGCTGCTATCATCATCACCATCGTCATCAGGGCTGGCAATTTCGAGCAGCTCTTCCAGCAGCAGCAGCTTCTCCGATATCCTTCATACGGTGAAAGCACACACACGCAACAAGCGATACGTCAGCCATACAGATAGACCCTGCATTCGACACTCAGTGCGATTGATACGTACCTGATGCTCAGCTGGAGGTCCTTCTCGCTCTTGCGCAGGTCGTCAAACGTCTTCAGCTGCGAGTGGATCTTGGACTGCAGCTGGCTCTGTGTTTGCATGCGCACACAACCAACGCCACGAGTGAGCACAACTGACACCACAACGCAATACAAGACAGACACCTTACAATCGTGAGCTGCACGAGGTCGACGCGCTTCAAGATCGCAAGAATCGGCAGGCGCACTGACGAGACCGCTTCGTCCACGCCCTTCAGCTTGGACGATAGCTGCAGGAACTCGGCGTAGTCCTCATTGATGATCGCGACCAGCTGCATGGGATGCAGCGGCGCGAGCAGGCACACATACAAACAGAGGCAGAGAGATGGAGAGAGCACAAGGTCGTCAGATACATTTGAATGCGCTTGCTGTGTGAAGATGCCGTGACGCGCGACGCCGCCGTACCTGGTTCTCGAGCGAGGTCTGGAAGTCGCGCAGGTCCTGGTGGATCGTCTCCATCGGGTTGCGCGCGCGGCACTCCTCCAGGAACGCCGCCACGGAGAACTCGTCCGCCGCGAACGCGTCCACATCGAAGCAGTACTTGCCATAGCCCATTGCACCTTTGCTTGCTTTTTTTTGGTTTGTGCGTGTGCGTGTCGGAAATGGGGATCAATCTGTTAATTGTTAAGCACCTGATCATTGTTCGTTTTCTTTTATTCAACCAAAACGTGTGGTCCACGCCAAAAGCATCCAAATGGTGTGGCCCACCTCACGACAACTTCAAGGCAACTTGGGACCAGAACACCTGACAACCTCAACGAACCAATTCCAAAAGCTCCAAAACCCACAAACGCTAAGGACAACATGCAAGCAGTACGATTTGTATATGCCGAGCCAAAAACCAATGTTCAATCGTCCAGTTTTCAAAACACACACACCGAGAAACTACTCACCAACTCACGACTCTCGCGCGGCCTGCTGCGCCTGGATCATCTCCTGGATGAACATGTCCGAAAGCACGATCTTGTCCTGCGCGCAGTTCTGAAGCTGCTGCAGGTACTGCACGGCGTCGGCCGAGCTTGCAGTTGCGGCGTAGTTCTCGAATCGCTGGTGCTCTTCCAGCTCCGAGCGAGCGTACTGCAGCAGTCGGTCGATGTATCGCCGGTGCGCCACGGACGCCTTCATGAGCACAATGCTCAGTGCCGACGGCTCGTCGCTGTGGTCTGTCGAGTCGAGCAGGGGCGGCGCAGCTGGCGTCGGCGACTCTGCTTCCAGACTGACGTCGTTGAGCTCTTCGTTCAGAGCGCGCATGACGAGCTCGTCGTTCGGACTGTCTTGCACGCCAAAGCTCTCGCCCAGCACACTCGCGCCGAGACTCTCCTGCTGCTCCAGCAGCTTCGCACCAGAGATGGTCAGGAAGATCTGGTGCGGACGCGCAAACACGCCGTGCTTCGGTTTGCATCGGAAGTAGTACTTGTCCTTCGCGCTGCCGTCGTTCTTCCCGTAGGGCTCGTCCAGCTCGACGCCGACCCAGACGCCTTTCGTACCGTCGATCTCGCCGATGAACCGAACAAACCCAAACAGCTCTTTGTCGGGAATGCACACGCGATCGCCGACGTCAAAGTTGAATCCCGAGATAGTTGGCTCAATCGTAGGCGGTCCGTTGTCATCCACGCTGCCGGATATGGAGCCGCTTGCTCTGCTCACGGAAGTATCAGTCGCCATGATCGACTCGAGCCGCTTCTGCACCTTGTAGTCGACCATCGTCATGAGCAGCGCGGCGCGCTTGGGGAATTTCTGCTGGAAGAGGATGAAGAACTCGTGCGACTGGCTGCGACAGGATGACGACGCGTCGTACAAAGCGTTCTTGAGCCCCTTTTCCAGCTGCTGCACGTCGTTCTTGTCGAGCATGGCGCTCCAGTTCATGAGCGTGAGTTTGAGCGCCGTGATGCACGACAGGCGGATGAGCTTGTTCTTGCTCTCGAGCAGCGTGTCGACAAAGTACCGCAGCGTCGGGCCTTTTACCACGGTGTTCGCGATCAGCGCCTCGACGCACTCGTTGCAGTAGTTGCCGCACACTTTGTTGCCGCCGCCGCGCACTTCCACGAGCGTCGGCAGGATCTCGCGCAGGAACGGCACCATCGCGTCGCGCGTGGCTTTCGAGATCGCGAGCAGCAGGCCGCACACCTCCTTCACGATCTGCGAGCGCAGGTCCAGCACCACGGCTCGCAGCGGCTTGAGGATCTTCCACACCTCGGACGTGACCGCCGAGACGTCATCGAGCGTCTCGAACGCGCGCTGGATCGCGCCGAGCGCCGCCATGCGCTCCTGCCAGTTCTCGCCGTTCTTCGCGATGCGCTCCATCTCGCGCGTGATCACCGTCATCAGCGCATCCTGTTAACAGTAGACGTCGCGATGCGTATGTATCCATTCATCCCAAGCAGAGAACAAGACAACGGAAGCCATTGTGAGCCATCAATGAATCAGTTTAACAGGGAAAAAGCATCCTCACGCCCCCATTGGCGCTACTAGGAGGACGCAATAGCGAGAGATGGCAGAAGAGAGAAGCGAGAGAGATCGCGCACCTTGCTCATCTTGCTGCGGGGGCGTCAAGTCAGGGAATAGGCGGCAACGTGGCGATGCAGAGAGGGCGAGAGAGCGAGACAGAGAAGCTCACGTTCTGGGCATGAAGCGAGCGCGCTCACTCTTTTCTCACAACGAGGCAAACGCGGACAGGCTGAACCAAATTCAAACATGTTTGGCTAAAATAACTGAAATCACGTTTTTGCTCGTATCAAAGGCATCAAGGAATCTGATTCTGAGCCCAAGTTGACACAGGTGTGCTTCTAATACACCAACTCCAAGCCAAAAGCTGTGCGTTTAACCCTGCGAGCGTATCATATTGGGCGTTGAGCTCAACGGAAGAGAAGAAGAAGAAAAGGAAGAAGAGCAGCAGCTTCGCCTACCTGCCGCCTGCAATCCATTGCCTGTCATGGCGTCGCCCGCGCGCCAGACGCAGCCGATGCCGCAGCGTCACCAGCGGCTCGACCTGGACCCGTCGCGGTACGTGCGCGTCATTGATCATGCGAGCGTACTGTGAAACTGATGGTTTGCGTGTTTGTGCATCTATCTTCTTCAGACTGACGACGTTCCCGATGCCTGGGTTCATGGAGTCCTCGACGTTCCAGGTACGTCGCGAATGCTCGCAGCAGCACATATGATCAACTGTGACTCTGTTATGTAGTACTGACGCTGCTGCTGCTGCTGCTGCGCGTCTCATGATTGTGGCCTTTGTAGAAGGAGCTCCAGCCCCCCATGAGCGAGCGACCAAGCAGCCACATGGGTCAGTTTGTTTGTGTCCACCAAACGAATGGATATAGTGGGATCGCACTAATCATGTGCTGCTTATTAATCGTGTGGTATTGCTCTCTCTCTCTCTCTCTCTCTCTCTCTCTCTCGTTCTTGTTACTGTACAGAGCCTGCTGCGCGCAACCTCCCCGCACCGCCGCATTCGGCCGGGAACCAGCAGTACTGGATGCCCGACCATCTCTGCAAAGTGCGTCCTTTCTCGATGTCTCTTCTCGATGTGACCTCTTAAAGCCCACAACATCGTTGACTCTTACTTATCTATTGGTGGTGAATATGTGCATTTGCTCGCCCAGGTCTGCTACGACTGCGGTGTGGCGTTCTCATTCTTCCGCAGGCGCCACCATTGCCGCCTGTGCGGGCAGATCTTCTGCTTCGAGTGCAGCGACCAGTTCATCGACGGCGCTGCTCACGGCCACACGGGGCAGATCCGCATCTGCAAGTTCTGTGCGCGCTTCGTCGAAGAAGAGACCGAGCGGAAGCGGGTTCTGGGGAACGCGCAGCGCCGCACCTCGCTCAGTCGCGGAAGCAGTCTCGGACTCGCAATGGGAGGAGGAGGACAGACAGACCATCGCAGTCCCAACGAAGACACGGTCTCGCCGCTGCTCTGCATCCCTACTGCTACTGGAAACGGTGGTGGTCTTGGTGGTACCACACTAGCTTCTCTGGCGTCGATGGACTCGACCGAATCGAGTTTCACGACAAACAACTCGTTCCTGGACTCACCGCCGTCGCCAGACGCTGTGGAAATGGACGACCGTCGCCAATTCAGAGCCCCACCGCAGCTCTTCACGATCCAGTCGTCTGAGTCGATGGAAGTGGACGATCTCGACGGCAAGTTGACGCAAAACTCGTTTCGACCTCGCGCGCAGCCGCACTTGCCGCGCCGCCGACGAGCTAGCGCCGAGCTGCTCGGTGCGATCGAAAGCGGCGGGCTCCTTGAGAGCGAACTCAAGCAACTGAAGCTTGAACGGGCTGGAACGGGGCAGTGGGGGAGTAAGGACGACACTGCGACTTCTGCAACTTCATCACCAGTATCGCGTGTCTCTTTTTCAGCAGAGCCGCCGATGTCATACCGTCTCAAGGCTGACGTGCAGACCCAGCGAGAAATTGGACTGGGGAAGCATATGGTAAGATGTTAGCTTGGGATGTTGGTGTGTTTGCCTCTAGAATTCATAAACGCTGATGTTGCATTGTTGTTGTTGTTGATATCACAGCAAGAGGCGCATGACCAGATCCGCAGTGGCATCGCGCAGGTCGTCCAGGCAGCGGCAAATGATCTGCAACAGCAGCACAAGCAAACAGAAGGAGCAAGCGAGGATAGCGGCATCGATCTCAAGCGGTTGGCAAGATCGTTGGAGGACATCGCGTTCGTGGTCGCGGGGCACTTGCTCTTCAGTATGAGCTTCCGCGCAGAGAACGGCTTCAACTACGCGAGTCTCGTGAAAGTGAAGAGCATCGCGACCGTCGATACGGTGCAGAAGAACGTCACGAAGGAGAGCAAGTTCCACTTCAAGTGGATCGCTGGTACGCTCTGTCGCAAGCACCTGAGCCACAAGCAGATGGCGCGGCAGATTTCGAATCCGCGGATCCTGCTCTTTGCATGCGGCATCAGCTACGACCGGTCTGCTGGTGCGGGACGCCTCAACTCGCTCGACACGCTGTTGGAGCAAGAGAAGAGCTACATGAGCATCCTCGTGGACAAGATCACCGCGCTCGAACCGGACGTGATCTTTGTCGAGCGCACGGTGTCTCGCCACGCGCAAGAGCTGCTCCGAGCGCGCCGCGTGGGCATTGTGCTCAACGTCAAGTTTGAGATCCTCGAGCGCATCAGCCGGCACACGGGGGCCGCGCTGCTGACGTCCGTCGATCACGTCGACAAGTCGAAATCCGAAGAAGTCGTGGGCACGTGTCGGTCGTTCCTGGTCAAGACGATGCCAACAGTTCCAGACGATGACGAGCACCACGTAGAAAAGCCTGGAGCAGGAGGAGCGAATGCAGGTATGACTGGGATGGAAACCGGAATGGTGGCAGCGGCGTTCCCATCACCTGCTGGTCATACGCGGTCGAAGACTGAGACATACCTGTACTTGGACGGTTGTGATCCGCTGAATGGCTGCACGGTGCTGCTCACGGGGCCGTCGAAAGCCAAACTCCGCATCCTGAAAACCCTGACGAGATCCGTGTTGTCGATGACGTACCGCCTGCTTCTCGAAGCGCACGTCCTCTCGGATCTGGATTTGAACTGCAACGCGTTCACAACTGGGAGTGACACATTGCAAAAGCAGACGGGGTATTCGATCGGGGAGAGCACGACGTGGTACACGACTTGCACGCTTCGCGTTCGCGAGCAGTCGAGTACGAAAGTCAAGTACCACCTGTGCGCTGGGTCCAAGTACTTTGGGATCCAGGCGTACTCGAACGAGGATGTCTCGTTCGGGAACTTCTTGAGCCAAGAGATGAACGCGCTGATGATGAAGTGCCAGGTATGTTTGCACGTTGGTATGATCCCAAGTCCATACTCATTGTGACAATAACTCTAACACTTTGGTCATTCCATATGACTTCTTTTCTCTTCGCAGAGCCCAAAGTGCAACTATCCGATGGCGGACCACGTCCAAACGTTTAGCTGCCGCACCGGCACAATTACGATTTCATACGAAGACCTTCCGTTTGAGAGCCGGCTGCCGATCTCGAAGTCGCTCAATCAAAATGGAGACCAAGAAGACGCAGAACTGTCGCCGAGCGAAAACGCGAATCGACCAGCGCTCATGACAAAGCTGCTTGGGAGAGAGATCAACGTGATGGCGATGCTGACTGGCATCTATGACCCACCTCCACAGCTAGAAGGCTTAGGGAATAACGGTACAACGGCAGCCGAGCGCGAGAACTACCCTGCGATCGTGTTCTGGCGCTGGTGTCACGAGTGCAACGGCATGGTAACGCCGTTCATCCCGCTGGAAAAGTACATTTACAAGTACTCGTTTGCTCGGTTCCTGGAGATCATGTTTATGGAGGAAGAGGAGCAGCAGTCGAGCAGCAAATCAGCAGAGACCGATCCCATCCTCCCACCCGCGTCAGACGGTTCCTGCTCGCACTCTTCAGCCAGGTCTCACGTGCTGTTCTTCAACGTGGGCGACTGGGTCGCGCGCTTTGATTTCGCGACCAAGATCCCGCTTCGCCTTGACGTCAACGATCAGCGAAAGAGGCGCGGGTTCAGCTTCGATGAGGGCATCGCGATCAAGAGCGAGGACCAACTTGCAGTGAAGCAAGTGGTGCTGAAGCGCTTGCTCGACATGAAGCAGCTACTGGACTCGCTGATCAAGCTGTTCACGGAGAAAGTGCAGGGCATCAAGCAGGCAGTCGAGGCTTTTGAGAAGTGCGACGACGGTCTCCAAGCCCAGATCGTGCTCGAAGTGGTCTGCCTCAAGAAGCTCATCCAGTGCGATCAGCTCGTGTTTCTGCACCGGATTGAGAAGCTGGAGACGAATGCGGCGAACAGCCTCGCCGAATGCGACACCGCGCAGCGGTCGCTGTACCTGCTGGTGTGCCGATGGATCGACCGCATGCTCAAGCTCCGCAAGCTGATCAAGAAGAACCTGTCGAAAGAGGCGACCGCGGCGATGGCGAGCAGCTCGTTCACGCTCGCGGGCTTCTCGTTCAGCACGCCGACCGTTTTGTCTCCGATCGCGTCTCCGCGGAATCGCGATGACGGAGAGTACTCGTCACTGGCGCCGAGCGCGATCTCGAGAGGAGACTCGTCGGATTTCTACTGGGATGGCAAAGAGCGCTCGAAGCGCGGCTCCAGCGACGCGATGAGCATCAACGGGTCGGATCTTTCACCCGAGAGCTCGATCGTATCGTCTGCCGCGTCGTCTTTCACGAACTTTGAGAGCGGGAGGAAGACGCCGTCGGGTCAGTCATACGAGCGCTCAAGTCTGAGAAACGGCGACCAAAAAGATGTAAGTGGAGTGCTGTATGCTAGATGATCTGGATATGTTTGCGTTGTTTGTTTTGATCTCTCGAACTCTGCAAAGGTCTAATGCTTCTCTCTGTATGCTTGGCTTGCGTGGTTTATTAGCAACCTTCTCAGTCGAGCTGGCGTACTGCGCTGTGGGATCTGTACAGAGTGCTTGGTCGGAACTCTCCTGGCAGCGATTTCCACGTGGATCTCCCGGAAGCGCTTCTCGCTGGCCATCCGAGTCTGCCGTACCGATCAGGAGACCACGTCGTGCTCGTGAACAACTCGGAGCCGATCACCTGCGTGGCGTATGCGCTCTCCTCGGATCTGTACGACGAGCAGATCGACTCGTGGAAACTGTTTGTGCACAAGGAAGTGGCAGCGTCGGTCGCACCAAGCTTGAACCAGCAGCGCTCGACCCTGTCTCCCTTGCAAACCAACTGGTCTCGCGCAGCACTCGAGACTTCGCTGAACACCCCCTTCAAATACTCGATCAGCGAAAGACCGCTGCACGCCTCGCTGCTTTCAAACGGGAACTCGACGAGCGCTCAGAACTCGCCGTGGGAGTTCTCGACCATCGCGTATTTCCCTCTTCAGGTTTGTCACCTGTGTGTCGTTGTCTTTGCTTCACTCTGTTCTTTGGCTTTGGTGCTGACAGTCTGCTATTTGTCTTTTCTTCCTGTAGTTCGAGGTGCTTCGAGAACTGTTTTACGGCTCGCTCGACAATTTCCTCTTTTCCGTTGCCCACGTGCAGAACTGGAACGCCAACGGCGGCAAATCGGGGGCGTCTTTCTATCGAACGCTTGACGATCGCTTTGTGATCAAGCACATCTCATCGACAGAGCTGCAGGTTTGTTGATTGTTGTGCCTGTCTGCGTCTGGTGATGTCAACTTGTGGAGCCAATTGCTAACTCGTATTCCTTGCGCCTGTGCTGCTTGGTCATGATACACACAGAGTTTCCTGGAGGTGCTACCGGGCTACTTCAAGTACATGTCCAAGGTGTACTTTGAAGGTGCCGAGAGTGTGATCTCCAAGACGGTCGGGCTGTACCAAACCATGATCACCAAAAAAGAGACGGGTCAGAAGACGGTTCACTACATCTCCGTCATGGAGAACGTGTTCGCGCACAAGCAGATCGTACGCACTTACGACCTGAAAGGAAGCTCGCGAAACCGATACATCAAGCAATCCGACGAGAAGAGGAAGGACCACTCCTCGCGTGTGCTCTTGGACGGGAACTTGCTTGAATACTCGCAAGGTCACCCGCTGGGTATGCTCGCAGAGGGTCACAGGCACATTGTGAAAGCCGTGAAAAACGACGCCGAGTTTCTCAACTCGATTAACATTGTCGACTATTCGATGGTCGTGGGGCTCGGTGAACAGGAGAATGTTGCAAGCACGGAGATGACGGTCGGGATCATCGACTACTATCGCCAGTTCGACCTGATCAAGCGCGTGGAGAGTGTCAGCAAGTCTGTCGGCATGATCGCTGGGCAGTCTTCGCCGACGATCATTGAGCCTGGGCTGTACGGGAAGCGCTTCCAGGATGCCATCAACCGCTACTTCATGCCAGTGAGTCCCGTCTCGTCGAATTCAAACGAAGACGGGGGGCTGAGTTCTTGGAGCGAAGCCAGCTAGCTAGTGCGCTTTTTGATCCAATTTTCGGCGTTCCTGGGACACCAACGCCCTGGATGTAGATGATCTTTGTGCATGTCGGATGAACCTCGTGATCCCGTACTCTGTCTCTGTTCAGGATTGTTCTCCGCTAGACTCCACAGATGCGCTTGATCGAATGTAAACTGGCGTCAAAGCCAGCGTTAGTGCCTCGATGTGCGCTGGAGTAGAAGTGATCGGCAGGACGCATCGGCAGCGCGTGTATTGCACTGCATGACGCGCACATTTCTTTCGAAAGTGTGTCTGGCCAATGCTCACACCGCGCAGCCCATCGATGACTGGAAACTTGAGCTGCTCTTGGTTTTGAATGTTCACATTTACCCTCTTTTCCTTCGAAACTCGCTTGTTTCCCTTCGCGACGTTGAGCAAACTCTCCGAGTCATGAGCTGCACTGCTTTTGAAGAGCATGTGTCGCCTTGGCGGTGGGGTCACGGTGATAAGGAAGCCTGTTGGGGTCTTCTTCTTGAGCTCTTTCGTAGCCATCGGAATGGAGTGAACGAGAGCAAGTCGCTCTGTCATGGCTTCCACCAGCCGTGCGGTATCGTCCACCGTAAGAGGCAGCTCTGCCGCTTTTGCGTCTTTGCCGAGAGTGCTCAACTCGCGGAGGTTGATCGATTGGATACAATCTGTCAGTGGTACCCCTGCTGCCATCTCCGTTGCCGGTCTTGTCTTTCACAACTGCACAATTCATGAAAGTCTCAGCAGTGGTGCGATTGATACAACCGACACTGACGATCACCAATTTCATCCCCTGGAAGACGCATTCTTTCCCAGCAAATGTCTCTGCGTACGTCCAGTTCAGGTGACAGAGCAGTCCGAGAGTGCTTTCATGGGACATAAAGCCCGGAAATGTGACACAGTCTTCGAGGTCGAAGCCATCGAACCGAAAAGAGAGTCCACACTACCCGAGAGAAACGCAAAGGCAAGCAAAACGCACATATGAGAGGAAATTCTGCACAATAGAAAGCAATCCCCTTCCAGACAGTGTTCGTACCTTCTCGATTGAGCGGTGCGACGTTGACTTTCTTGTCTGCTAGGTCGTTTGAGCTTGGTTTCTCCGCCGTGGCTGTTTTACCATGTTCACTTAGAAACGCGCTCACTTCGTCATCGGACAGGTAGATCGCGTTGACTCGATAAGCGTTCTCTGGGTCCGCGGGGTAAATCGCAGTGTACTGATTCATCTTCGCCACCATAAAGCGGATGTGCTCCCCACGCTTTGCGACCGGGAGGACTTTTACCAGCACGTTTGTTTGCCGACTATTGAAGATCGAGCAAAATCGGTGGTAATTGAACAACAATCGATCGAGCGTTTGCACTCGATGGAGGTACCCGGGAATGGTGTAGTCTGGGGGGAACAGCGAGAGTGCTTTCGCATAATGCGATTCAGCGCGTGTGACGTTCTCGGAGCACTGACAGAACACAGCCAAGTCGAGGTAGACAGCGACATCGTTTGGTCGCAGCTGTAACGCTGGTAAGAGGTACTGGTTTTCATACTGTTACACAAAGTCAGTGGATACAAACAGATAGATTAGTCACAGTCATTCAATCACAGCAATTAGTTTCAATACTTCTTACCGTCGTGAGCTCGTCGTCGGAGAGATGCAGCACACGAAGCGCTCGATTCAGAAACGCCACTGCGATTCCGATATCTTCACAGAGTACTTGCAGCAGTGCCGCGTAGAAAAAGCTGAATCTTGCGGACGACGAGAACAGCTTCATCCCATCCAGACACAAAAGCTTTCGCTCCGTTAAAGTCGTGCAAGCCAACGTATCTTGCCATAAAGCAGTCAAAGAGCGAATCCTCTGTGCAGCGTTCGATATCACAGCCCTCGCACCGTGGGCTGTTTTGGTGGACCGCAATAATTTTCACCAAGTTCCTCACATACCGCTGCTGCTCGAAGCGAATCGCTTTCGCGAGTTGACGACCTCTCCATCCGCGGACACATCGCTGAACAACCGTCGCGGCTTTGCATCGGCGATCGTGCAGTAGAGCCGCAACCACTCGCCAAAATCGGTGACCACGAACGTGCCGCTGGAACAGGATCACTCGATGGACAAGCAAACGTGCATCGCTGTCGCGCAAATCCTCTCGACACTTGCATCCTCGATACCACTTTTGAATCTGCACCGCTTTCGCGTTCTTTTGCGCTGTACTCGTCGAAACACGCGCTGACAGACCACGAGCCAGCGGAACGCGAACTGCACATACCGAGCTGCTCGCTGCTGCTTCGGGCCATCAAACGCTGCGAGACGCGTCCGCGTTGCTCCTCCTCGGAATATTTTCTGGATCTTCGTCGCAGCGAAAGTCGCTTCGTAGCCGTACTTGCGTTGGAAATACGCGAGTTCGTGCGTGTGCTGCTGGAGTACCTCGGACGCCCACGATTGTTTCAGCGAAGAATGGTACAAAATCAGTATTCGCTCGTCCATCAGCGACGGCGAATGCGCTGACGGAGAGTTACTGCTACCATCTCTACATGACGACGGCGCGGGTCTTTGCTTCTTGAGTTGCTCGGCACGCCGCACATGCACCGCTGACTCGTTACGCTGCTGAAGCATTGACGACGAGGCTAGCGACTGTCTCTGATTTGAGAGCAGCGCTCTCCGCTCTTGATCTCCTGTCTGCTCTTTCTTTCTCCGTTTGTTGCGCTGCACTTTCGCGTCTGGTAGCGCGGGCAACCGCGTTGGCGCTGTCGCTGCATCATCGGAGGTGTCCGCGCGTCGCTCGCTCTCGTGTCGCCTGCTCGCCGTGGCTGCAGCCACCGTCAGCAAGTTCTTCTGCGTGTGCGAGGGGAGCGAGGACGCCATCTGCGCGTCAGTGTGTCGGGGTGTCGATGCGAATCAATTCGCTTTAGCGAGGTCTTATTTGACATGTGATGCCAGTCCGCACCCGCATGTTGAAGTGCAACGAATTGCCAGATGCGAGCATGCATGTCCGCGTCGTTTGGCTCTATTAGGGATTGTTTCCTAAAATATGATGAATGAGCTTCTTAATTAGGATAAACACCTAAGATAGTAGTTTTACCCTAAACAAGCAAACATCCTGAAAATAAGATTATTGCATTTTGCATTTGAAAGAAGAACGAGCGCTGGGAACGAGAGCGAGAATGGCGGATCCTGGACGGGCGTTCATCAGCTACAGCTCGCCGCATCGCCTCTACGGACTCTGCTGGGGCACGAAGCCGAACGACCTGCGCATCGTCGCTTCCACATTCATACCTGACGAGTACATCAACAAGCTGCAGGTACGAAGAGCTCAGTCGTGCCGCAAGCAAGCAAGAAACTTGAAAGTGACACCAGACAAGTGCTTGCAGCGTATCTAATGGACGATTGTCATTCGCGTGCGTGCTCTCTCGCTTATTCACCGCTTACTACCTATGACCGCTGTAGATCCTGCAGCCGAGTCCAGATGGGAAGAGCTTGGTCAAGGCGCTGGAGATCGACCATCCGTATCCGCCGACCAAGGTGATGTGGTCGCCTGCATCGTCCAGCAACTCCGTCGAATATCTCGCGACCACAGCCGACTACCTGCGTCTCTGGGCGGTCAGCGACACGTCCATCGAGCGCCACGCGACGATCTCTAACGTGCGTAGAGAGAGCATTTGTGCATCTGTGCCATCCGTATGCATTGCAGGACGTGTGCTAACAGTTGTGTGACTGTTATGTTTGTGCGATGTGAAGAAACGCAACCAAGAGACGTGCGCGCCGTTGACGTCGTTCGACTGGAACGAGGCGGAGCCAAACATCATCGGGACGTCCAGCATCGACACCACATGCACCATTTGGGATTTAAATGTACGTGGACTGGTCGATTACTGAAGTGCTGCTTGGCAAGACATCACTGATTCGCTTGTTTGTTTGTTTGTTTGGTGATGATGATGTGAACGTCGTGATAGAACGTCACGGCGCCGAAGCAGCAGATCATTGCGCATGACGACGAAGTGTACGACATGGCGTTCTCGAAAGAAGCGCACATCTTTGGCTCTGTGGGCGGCGACGGGTCACTGCGCATTTTCGACCTCAGGTGCGCACCGATCCTGTTTCAGTTACCCAGTATGTCTACCGCACACGCATCTCCTAATACCTTTGGCTATGTTGCGCGCTCTCTCGTAGATGCTTAGAATCGAGTACGATCGTGTACGAATCCCCGGACCTCAAGCCGCTGCTGCGTATCGCATGGAACAAGCTCGAGGATCGATACTTGGCTGCCATTGTCGCGGGAAGCTCGAAAGTGGTGATCCTGGACTTGCGGAATACCACGCGGCCCGTGTTTGAGCTGAACCAGCACACTGCGAGCGTCAACTCGATCTCGTGGTCGCCGCACTCGCGGCTGCACATTTGCAGCGCCGCGGAAGACCGCACTGCGATCATCTACGACATCTCGGCGTGCGCGTCGTCTGCGGATCTGAGCCACAGTGGGAACACGAGCTTCGGCAGCATGGAGTGGAGCAGCTCGGTGTTCTTCCGCTCCAAGCGTCCGATCGACCAGATCCGGTGGTCGAGCACGCGACCGAATTGCATCGCATTGACCGACGAAGATGCCGCGCACATTGTTCAGGTTTAACAAAACGTGGTCTGTATTTTTTCTATAGGTCTATGAGCAACTAGGTACGAGTTCATGAATGAAGGGAGTAAACACAAATGGAAATGGTTTAATTAACGAAGAAGACTCACTCACGAGTACATGAGCTTTCCAGCAGGACTGCAGGGCAGGCAGTTGACGAACTCGATCGCCAGGTACTCGCGCAATCCCGGGAACTTGCGCGCGCACCAGTCAATGAGGTCTTCGGCGCGCACGCTGGACTCGTCACGCAGCACAGCTCGCAGGCGAACCGAAGGCGGCTGTTGCTCACGCGGCTCCTGCTCCAACGACGACGACAAGCGCTTTTGCATGAGCACCAGCGCATCTGTGACGTCCGGATGGTTTACCACAGTCTCCTCGATGAGCTTCGGCGGATGCGAGGAGCGCACGCCGTCGCAGACTGCATGCACTGCAGGACGGAGTCTGTCTTGAAGCCACAGACACTCGACGCCCCGTGCATCTTTCTTTGTGCATCCGATGTCGGCGGTGCGATGCGGCGAGCCGTTGAAGCCGTCAAGTTTGTGGTCGCGGACATATCCCATTGCCTGCCAAGGAGTGGTGATGAGGACCTCACCTGTCACTTGGACGACATCCGCCTGAACGCCTGGCCACAGACTGCCGACGTAGATCTGCTCGCTGGCTTGCATCTCCTGCTCTTCTTCGTCGAATCGCTTGCCGTGGAGAGCCCACGCCGCGATGTCGCCCGTCTCGGTCGAGCCGTAATTCTGCATCACTTGGAGACCGCAATGCGCAAAAACTTTGTGGAAAAGCTCGAGCTGCATTTTCGTCCCAGCGCAGTACGGGACATCGACGTTGAGCGTCGCGCGCGGCAGATCCAGCAGCGCGGTGTACGTCGCAGGCGTTCCATAGAGCAGGGTGAACTTCTCTTTCGGCTCTGCGAGCAGCGCATGAAGCCCTCCGATCGTCGGTGCGAAGCACAGCTCAGAGTCCGCATCGTGAGGCGACGTGAAGAGCGTGAAGATGGCGTTGATCGAGTACGCGTGCGAGATTGAAGTCGCACAGACGATCCGCGCAGGAGCAGTTGGGAAGAGCTGCTCGTGGGTGCTCTGGCCCTGCAGCTTCATTCGCTCCCACGTGCACACAACCACTTTCGGCTCTCCGATGCTCCCAGAGGTCAGCATTCCCACGCAGCCACCCGCCATGACGCCACGCTCTTGCAGCCATGGGATTTTCGCTGCGTCACTCAGCTGCTTTTCATGCTGCTGGAGCTGCACAGTCTCCTTCGCGTCATCAACGACCACCACTCTCGTGATACCCGTGTGCTGCTGTGTGTGCTTGAGCAGCGCAATCCGGCTCTTGCCGATCAGAATGCAGACGCTCTCGAGCTCCATCGCCGCCAACATGCACGCCACGCTCGTCCGGTCATTGTCCAACACGAGGATGAACGCGTCCTTGCGCTGGATGCCAGCTGCCTGTAGCAACGAAACGCCCAGTGGCAGCAGTGTCTTCTTCAGACCGCCGCGGATTACTTGCACGCGCGCGCGGTCCTGCTCCGTCACGCGCGGCGGCGGTGCGTCCGCCGGGTAGAAGAGCGTCAGCTTGCCGTTCTTGACGCCGACCTGGGCCATGTTGCTTTGCGCACGTCTGGAAGTGAACTTTCATGTTCCAAATCGATGGCGCCACGCACACTTTGATCGAGCCAAGCCGGGCCGAGCCATTTATGTCCGATTTATGAAGCTGTGCGATTCTGGCTCGTTTCGGCTCGGCTCGCTCAGAGTGGCTCAATTTAGCGACCAGTCGAAAAGGTGCTGTTGCCTTTTCGACTGTCAGATAGAAAGAAAAAAGCAATGGCGGGCCAGATGAAGCGCAAGCTCACGGACGCGCTCATGTCATGGGGTTCTGACGAGGAAGAGAACGCTAACAACAACGAGCACAGCGAAGACGACGAGACCGAGAGCGAGCCAGAGCGTCCCGGCAAGCGTGATGCCGACATCGTGGCCGACAGCGACTCAGCGAGCGACGCCGCGGAAGACCTCGATGCCACCAGCTCCGATGACGATGGCGAAGAAGAGACGCCGATCAAAGTCAAGGCCGAGCGTGGCGCTAGTGGCCGGGGTCGGAAGGAGCGTGTCAGCGACGAAGACGTTGAAGGTTTTAATCTGGATGACGACAGCGACATTGACTTTGGCGACGACGATGATGATGAAGACGATGATGATGAAGACAACGACGACGGTGATGATGATGAAGATGACAATGAAACAGAAGACGAAGAGCATGGTGAGGATGTGGACGAGATGCCCATAGTGCGACAGGTGAGCAGCGCCGACTTTGAGCAGCAGGCGCGATACGAAGAGGAGGAGGAAGAGATCGTCGTGAAGGAAGAGCAGGGCTTGCGCAGTCTCTTTGGTGACGATGAGGATGACGAGGATGATGAGGATGAAGATGAAGGAGATCGCATCAGTCAAAGGAGCGCTACCACCGCAGGAGGTCAAGACGAACGCGCGGAAGAAGAAGATGAAGTAGCTGACTCGAAGCACCTGAGCTTCACAGTCGAGCTCCTGTCGAATGGCACAGGCTCCGTCGTCGACGACACTGGCGACGCGGACGACCAAGAAGGCGAAGAAGTCGTGAGGGCGACGTCTCTACGTATCGATGCGCACGAGCGTCTGGACGCAAAGTCGCTGCTGTCGAGCATCATCGCGAACGTCTCTGTTCGAGAGAACAAGGTGCTCAAGCGCGGAGACGCACTGGACGGTCCGCCGATCGAAGACCCAATTGCGCACATTGACGAGTTCAAACGGTATGTGGGTCGCATTTGGTTGATGCTGCGATTGTTGTGTGGGTATTTATCGGGTTTGCTTGATTGTTTGCTGCTGGTATGAGTAGGAAGTTTCGCTGGCCAGTCCGAGTGATCAACCTGCCCAAAAACGAGTACGTACCCTGCTATTTTTTACGAGAGGAGTCTACGGACACAACCATCAAAAAGTTCTGACCATTTTGTTTCTCATTTATATCCTCAACGTAGCTTTTCACAAGACCCTCTGGAGATTTACAACGATTACGAGCTCAAGTTGAAGAAACCTGCTCCAAGCAACTGGGAGCAGCTAGTCAACCAAGCCGCTCGTCCGAATCAACGCCAGAGAAGAACCCAAAGCGCGTTCGCAAAAGCTCCACGCCCCCTTGTTGAAGCGGCAGCGGCGGTAGCAGCCACCGCCCAACAACAACAGCAGCTGCTGTCGAGAAAGCGAAAACGGTCGCAGAACAACGCAGATCCAACGTGCGACGACGTGTCCGCCGCAGCGCTCACCACTGTTGCGCGCATCGGCGAACGCTTCACGGACCGCTTTCTCGAGTCGCTGATCGGTGACAATGCTGCAGCCTTGCAGGGGAACAACGACGGCTACTCGCAGCGAAGCTGGTATGAATGGCAGCGTGTCAAGCGATTGATTTTAACTCTTTCCCGTCTAACCTTTTGTGTTTGTGTGTTCTGTCCGTATTAGGATCCCGCTGCCGGTCACGTGGAAACCAGCCGCGAATTGGCGCTTTGTGCTTGAGAATGCGATGAAAAACTGTTCTAGAGGGAATAGTTCAACTGGCGATAGCGTGTGCCCCCCGCTGCGAAAAGAGTACGTAGCCCCACCAAAATGGAATATTCGAGCTGTAATCGATGATGATGAAGTCGTTTATGTGCTCACTCTTTGTTGTCGCAACTACAGAACATTGCAGCGCATCCGCGACCGCCTCAAGACTCTCAACACTCTACCATGGAAGAATGACGATGATCAGTTGCTCGACAAAGTGGATCGACTACCGGATACGTCTGCGGCACCACCAGCACAACTACCAGCAGTTGACTTGCGATCCGACTTAGCGAATGATGGGAACATTGTGATGCTGTAGCTGCGTATATCGAGAGATAGAGAGGTGGGTAAGTGGGCACACAGCATGTGTATTGACCAAGAAGCATCCAATGTTCATTCCAACCAAAGTCTGAAAGAGAATCTGAGTCTTCCCACCATGTCGAAGCCATACACACTCTCTCTAGGTCTTGAGCGCTTTCTTCTTTCGCTTGTACTTGTCAAAGTACGCCTGCACTTTCTGGTTGTAGTTCTTGTCGCGCTTCTGCTGGTTCGCGGTCTTCACGATGACCTGCAGCACGTCTTCGTCCTCCAGGAAGTGCTCCTTGCCCACGCGCTGCGGGTTGTACTTTGTGCTCGTGCCCCACACGAGCGCGTAGTTGAAGTTGTCCAGCATGTCCTTCGAGATCTGTTGATACAAGGCGATGGAGCGGGGGTTGGCAAACAAAAGTTAGTCCCACACACTGTATTGTGACTTTTTATCTTCAACAACGACAACCAGCAACGCACCGAAAGACACGCGGCTTGGACGCTCACGCCTCGTCGCTCAGACGAAAGCACCACCGGCTCAGCGAATTGCGGCATCTACAGTCAAACAACAGACAAAGAAATGTTAGTGATCGGCTGCACAGGAGTACTGCCGAGGACATTCACAGCTGCTGACAACGTTACCTCGCCACGACGTTTGGTGTACACACGCGTGAGTCCCATGTAGTCCCACATCTTTGTGAGCAGCGTGTCAAAGTTGAGCTACAAAACCATAAACACACGTATAAATATGAGCCACCTAAGATATCTCAGTGTTGTTGGTAAATGCTGGACGTACCGCTGGACGGTTGCCGTGCTCACACGCGATGACAGTCGAGTGCGGCAGGCGCGCGAGGCGGTCGACGTCCTCGATGGACACCACGTCGATCTTGTTGTACACGTAGAGGCACTTGATGTACTTGCGGTTGCCCTCGAGCACGTCGATGAAGTCGTCGGTGGACGCGTCTTCGCGGAAGAGCACTTCGCAGTTGTGGTACTTGTACTCGTGCAGGATCTTGTACACAGTCTTGTACGGGTCGTCGCCGAGCTTCGTCAGACGCACAGTGCTGTTGAACGTGATGC
This sequence comes from Globisporangium sylvaticum, assembly GCA_023334975.1. Lineage (NCBI taxonomy): Eukaryota > Oomycota > Peronosporomycetes > Pythiales > Pythiaceae > Globisporangium > Globisporangium sylvaticum. The sequence goes on from JAADVK010000006.1 coordinate 23,021, forward strand.
CGCCGCCGTTTTTCTTCTTAAAGTAAATATCTGGCGGCTCGCGGTTGAGACGCAGGCCGACGGTCTCGAGCTCGTTCTCCAAGATCTCGCGATGGCGGTTGCCTGCTTCCTGGCCGGCGTCTAGCACCATGAGGATCATATCGGCCGACTTGGCCACCGCGATGACCTCGCGACCACGACCCTTGCCGTGCGCAGCGCCTTCGATGATACCAGGAAGGTCCAAAAGCTGGATGCGGACGTCGTTGTAGATCAAGTTGCCGGGAATGCACGTCAGCGTCGTGAACTCCACGGCGCTCTGCTCCGACTCGGTCTCCGTGAGCTGACTCAGCATCGTGGACTTGCCCACACTAGGGAACCCGATGAGCGCGACTCGGCCGTCTCCGCTCTTCGCGACATCGAAGCCTAAGGGTTTAAGAGAGTCTTAGTTACAAACAAATCAATTGGCATTGGAGAAAACGCGTGGCAGTTCTTTCTTACCTTCGCCGCCTCCCCCAGAGGTCTTGTCGCCTTCGAGAAGCTACAAGATCACACATCCATACACAGTTAGTAAATGAGCAACAACCCAGACATTGTCATTTTAAGCAGTAGCCATTCGCTCCATACCTCCGTGCGGAACTTCGCGAGCTTCGCCTTGAGAAACCCAAGATGACCCTCCGTGGCCTTGTTCTTTTGGGTCCTCTTCATCTCCTCCTCTGCATATCAAAACGATCCGCACAGACACAATTCGTCAATCAATGAGTCATTCTGTTGATCCGATTGTCGAAAGCAGCCATTCATTCCCAGCTTTTGCTGGATCTACCAGCGCACAAGCGAGCATATGCACGAAGCAGTGGTTGCATGTTAGATGCAGGGAACACGCACCAATCTCCTTGATCCTGTCGACGATCCCCATGGTTGCTGCGGGTCGAACGCTTGCCGCGTGTGCTGCTGGTTTAACGTCAGCTGCTTCGCTGCTCTTGCTCTTCTGGGCACCGCCGTCACTTTCCAAACAAACCTGTCCAAAGCTGTGGAGCCAAGGGAAGCTGAGGTTGGCCGTAAACCTCAGAAGACTTCGACCACAAATTACAGTAAACGCCAGATATATGTGTCTTGGGGTATTTCAACAATTTTAGTCGCACATAAATTTACAGACATCATTGAGACAATTCGAAATCGATTTAAAGCAGTCTCGCAAATTCACACTTTTTGCGAGATATCTTTAAATTGATCTTCGCGAATACGTCATCATGGCACGCTTTTTTATCCAATAAAATGGATCCAAAGGAGAGTAGGGTTTCAGCCCATCTCCGGGGCTTCAATTGGGAGCGGTGTCACGAAGGCTGTGGCAGCGCGTGCCCCAACAACATTCGACGCGCTTGGCGTTCGATTTCTGATCACGACGCCTGAAGCATGAGCGACACCAAGAGCTCCCCGGCCGAAGCCAAGGCGAAGGGCTTCATCCCGTCCCTCCTGGTAAGAAGAAGATCGTGTGTCATGCGTCCTCCTTCTTCCTTCCATGCATACGTGTGAATCATATCACTAACAGTGCTGTTGTTCCGAATGCTGATTGGTGCATGCAGGGTGGCGCCGTGGCTGGCACCTCGGTGGACATCGCGCTCTTCCCGCTCGACACAGTCAAGACCCGCCTGCAATCGGCCGAGGGCTTCTTCAAGGCTGGCGGCTTCCGTGGCGTCTACTCGGGGCTCTCTGCCGCTGCCGCTGGGTCGGCTCCTGGAGGTACGTTTGGATACTATTATACAACTGCATTGCATCGGTTCCAGCAGACAGACTTCGTCACTGATCGTTCGTTGATGCAACGTTACCTACAACACAGGCGCCATGTTCTTCAGCACGTACGAGACGTCCAAGAACCTCATTGGCAAGTACTCCCCGGAGAACAAGCACTCTCCTTTCGCGCACATGGCCGCTGCAGCGTGCGGAGAAACCGTGAGTTGCTGCACATGATTGAAAGCGTAGCTGTGGCATGTGCACGCTCATACGCTCACGCTCTACACTCTTTGCTCTGCAGGCCGCTTGTCTCGTGCGTGTGCCGACCGAGATCGTGAAGCAGAGAATGCAGACCGGCGTGTACAAATCCATCGGAGAGGCTGTGGCTGGCATTCGTGCGGCGCAGGGCTTCGGGGGCTTCTACCGCGGTTACTTCAGCATGATCGCGCGTGAGATCCCGTTCTCGTTCATCCAGTTCCCGCTGTGGGAAGGACTCAAGGTAAGAGGTTATTCATGTTGCTGTTGCTATTCCAAACGAACCCCCACGCTCACATCCGCAATAATAATCGCTTTGCACAGTACCAATGGTCGCAGAGCCAGAACGCTCCGGTGAGCTCGTTCCAAGGCGCTGTCTGCGGCTCGATCGCGGGCGGCGTCGCTGCGTCGATCACGACGCCGCTGGACGTTGTGAAGACGCGATTAATGCTCGGCAAGGACGCCAAGGGCGTCGAGTACAAGAGCACGCTGGACACGTTCTCGCGCGTGTACAAGGAGGAGGGCGTGAAGCGTCTGTTCTCGGGCGTGGGTCCCCGCACCATGTGGATCAGTATCGGCGGCTTCGTGTTCTTCGGCATGTACGAGAAGGCGACCGAGACGTTCTCCGAGGTGCTGTAAGCAAGCCACAAAGTAATCGCGAGTGCGCATGTGAGGCGAGTCCAAATAGACGCAAGACGACATAGAGAAAGCAAACGAGTGCGCGTGTTGCTGCTGCTGACGAGTGACAATGACGAGCAGGAGCACCAGCATGCGCACCAACGTACCGAATGAAATAGAGCGTGTGCATGTTGTCTCTCTTTGTGTGCATGTGTTGCCATGTTGATTTCCTTTAGCGCCGTCCCGACATTCATCGAATCTCTTTCCGCCTCTCTGCCTCGTTGAAGTTGCTTTCTGGTGCGGCGCTATCATGTCCATTCCGCCCGCTCGTCGCTACTGTGGACACGTAGAAGCAGGTCACTTGCTGGCTCCTTGGTTTCCTTTTTGCATGCCTCCTCCATTCATGAAGCCAGCGGTCTTGAAGGTGATCAAGGCGTCTGCACCTCATAAAGATGTTGCCAGCAGCAGCGCATTCGAGCTTGATGGGTTAAAGTTGGTGCTCGGTACGGTACGACACTGGAGTTGCGCAATCCCCTACCCCTCCGCTTTGGTGCTTGTGCCCCATTTTCCCACCAAAGTTTGCAGCAAGCGCCGATCTTTCTCCAAACGGGTGGGTGGGTCGTTTTAGTTGGATGTTTGAAAACAGGTCGAGCCCATACCCACTTACAGCGACCTGATACAAATTCCAAGCTGAAAAGGAGGGTGACACCCCTATGCTAGCAAAACAGGCCGATGGGTCAGAACCCACCTGCGTGAATTGTCCCATGCGACCCGTCCCAGTTGCTCTTGCTGTCGCGCGATTGCAGGTTTGAGTTGAATGCGGAACTGAAGCTCGCTCGCTTTCGCCCGTTGCTGCCTGTTGCTGCGTCGCTGCCGCCTCGAGAGCGTCCGTATCTGACGCAATCGGCGCTCGCGTCGCGCCCGTCCGCCACACGCGCTCATTCTCGAATCTGCGCGCTCCAGCACAAGTCTCGACTCGCTCCCAGCTTCCAGCACCGCCCCACATCCCACCCCACACACATCCATCATCACCATGAGCGGCTCGCCAGTCAAGAAGCTTAAGACCGAAACCTCCCAGCTCGACCAGCTCAAGGCGCTCACCACGGTCGTCGCCGACACCGGTGACATCGACTCGATCGCCAAGTACAAGCCACAGGATGCCACCACCAACCCTTCGCTGCTCTTCAAGGCTGCCACCATGGAGCAGTACGCGCACCTCGTGGACGACGCTGTCGCCTACGGCAAGGGTCTCGACGCGGACCTCTCGGAGCACGAGCGTTTGGGATACATCATCGACAAGCTCTCGGTGAACTTCGGTCTCGAGATCTTGAAGATCGTCCCTGGCTACGTGTCGACTGAAGTGGACGCCCGTTTGAGCTTCGACAAGGAAGCCACGATCAACCGTGCGCACCGTATCATTGAGATGTACAAGAAGGCTGGCATCGGCAAGGAGCGCATCTTGGTGAAGATCGCCAGTACCTGGGAAGGCATCCAGGCGTGCAAGGAGCTGCAGGAAGAAGGCATCTCGTGCAACATGACCTTGTTGTTCGGATTCGCCCAGGCTGTGGGTTGCGCGGAAGCCAACGCCACTTTGATCTCGCCTTTCGTCGGCCGCATCTTGGACTGGCACAAGGCCAAGACTGGCAAGACCAGCTACGAGTCCCACGAAGACCCTGGAGTGATCTCGGTCTCGAAGATCTACCAGTACTACAAGAAGTTCGGCTACAAGACCGTCGTCATGGGTGCCAGTTTCCGCAACGTTGGTGAAATCACCGAGTTGGCTGGCTGCGACCGTCTGACCATCTCGCCAAACCTTTTGGATGACCTGAGCAAGAGCTTCGAGCCAATTGACCGCAAGCTGGACGAAGAGAGCGCCGCCAAGAAGTACGCCGGCGAGAAGGTCTCGCTCAGCGAGAAGGAGTTCCGCCTGAGCCTGAACGAGGACGCCATGGCGACCGAGAAGCTCGCTGAGGGTATCCGTGGCTTCAGCGCCGACATCGTCAAGCTCGAAGAGATTCTGAAGTCGAAGTTGAAGAACTAATCGGCGCGAGCATCGAGCACCGCGAGTGCGAAGGTGTGCATTACGCGATAAGTAGCATGAAGGAAGAGTAGTAGGAAACCAGTACGGGTCTTGTGGAAACGAGCTGATGCTGCTGCTGCCGTTCTCCTAGTCAGAAACAGAAGCGCATGGTGGATCCAAGCAATGGGGACTCATGCTTTCGAGAAAAAGTCGGTTAGCATGACCACCATCCGCATCTAAGCTTACAAAAATTCAGTCTTTATTTGATTTCATCCGCCATCAGTCCATGAGCCAGCCGCCAACCGTTCCCGTTAGTTACTGGCAGCTTTGTCGCGTCACTTGTCACTTGGCTGCGTCATTCGCCTGCCAGATTGTAATCATGGAGACATTCCACGAGCGCAAATACGTTGTTAGAGAAGTCATTCGTACTTTGTCGAGTGCATGCAGTGTAATGTATCAGCCGTACTTTGTCGAGTGCATGCAGTGTAATGTATCAGCCGTACTTTGTCGAGAGTTTGTCGGTTTCGATTTACCGTACTTTAACGGACACTCCCAGTAAGCCTCCGTTTGATTGGGGCGAAACTCACACAAGCGAGACAAAGCGCGCGCCAAAAAGCGAGATCGAGCCAAAAGGCCAAAAGCAGCAAAGAGCACGAACCCGCACTGCGATCGACAGAAGATGGCGACGGTCGGCGACAGCTTCGAGCTCAGCGAGTGGTTCAACAACGTCTCAGGCAAGGACGGCGTGTCGTCCAAGAGCGAGCGCAAAGGCGCCAAGGCCGGCTACGCGCCGGATTCGTCCGTTTGCTTCATGTGCCATTTGCCGAATCCGGTCTGGACCTCCTCGGACAAGGTGAAGAAAGCGCCGCCTGTGCCCGTGTGCTCGGAAGAGTGCGAGGCGCGGTATCTTGAGTCCAAGGGGCTGCGTCCAGTCGCGAAGAAAGACACAAAGAGAAAGCAAGACGACGAGGAAAATGACGAGCCGGAGGAAGTGGACATGGAGCACTGCTTCGTGTGCGACCGCCCAAACCCTGAGTACATGTCGACCAACTCGATGAAGAACATCCTGTCGGTGCCAGTGTGCGGCGTCGAATGCGAGGCAAAGCACCTGAAGCTCAAGGGAAAGAAGAAGAAGAGCGAGAAGAGCAGCTCGTCGAAGAAGCCGAAGCGCGAGAGCGGCGTGACGACGAAAGCGTCGGGCGAGAGCGAAGACACGAAGCGGTCGCTCAGCTTTCTGGAAGACCACCTGCTCGAGAACGACGACAGCAAAGGATACAAGAGCTGGTGGCTCCGCGCGCTGACGTTCTACGACTTTGTGTACCAGCGACATGCGATGTGGCACAGGTTCGTTTCATCAGGCAACCAACGATGGCGGTGATGGTATCACTGATGCAGATGATATGTGAATGGTCCCTAACTCGCTTTTTGTATCATTTTGCTATGTAGCTATACGTTCACTCCAGACAAGCCAAATGTGGACCCAGCGCTGACCAGCTTTGGTAAGGTTTCTTTGGGGTTTTCTCAGCCATTTGCCGTGATTGTGTGTGATCATCTACTAACCTTTCTGGTGTGAATTTGTAATACGCAGCGACGTGGAATATCTACCGCGAGCTGGACCGCACGACGGCATATCTGCGCAAGAGCGTGTTGCGATGGCAGAAGGCCCACCAGGACCGCCGCAGCCTCCGCGAAGTGCTGTGGATGGCCGTGGTTTTCCGCTTTTGCAACAAGATCGAGACATTCTACGACGTGCAGGGCATCCCAAAGTCAGACGAGCTCAAAGCGTTCAAGAAACGGTACGTTGGGGGGTCATCATAAGCGAGCCTGGTGGTACACAATCTCATTAACATAACACCGCTGTGTGTGTCTTTGAATGAATTTGTGCGTGTAGCTTGCTGTCGCTGATCAAGAAGAAGCCAAACACAGAGATCCTCGCTGGCAACCGCGACATCAATGTCGACACGTACCTGCAGACGCTCGAAGACTTTCTCGAGAACTTGGACCTGTGCACGTACAACGTGAAGAACTGCAAAACCATCAAAGAAGTATTTGAAGTGCTCCAGAAGTTTAACGGCAACGCGTTCGGGTCGTTCACTTGCTGGCAGGTTGTGTGCGACCTGATGGAGTTAAATATCCTGCCAGAAGGCATCGTGGGCGACGATTTCATCTGGATGACGGCCGACGCGAAGCAGAGCCTGATCCAGATCTTCGGCAAGCGCCGCGCGCGTCCATCGGAGTTTGTGTCGCTCGCGCGCATGCTGCAGCAGCGTCAAGCGCAGGGCTTCAAGGCGCTGCGCGTGGAGTTCCCGTATTTCATGGACCAGAAGCTCAATTTGAAGAACATTGGTCACGCGCTGCACGGCTACCAGCTGTATCGCGACATCAAGCTCCTGCAACACAACCGATTCCACGAAGAAGGCTTTGGCGCCACGGCTCCAGGCTCGTACGCGTCGCGCTCGGTGCTGAACGACCAGGAGCCGTGCGAGAAGTGCTCGAGCGACGAAGACGACCTCCTGCTCTGCGACCTCTGCCATCGCATGTTCCACAAGGAGTGCGCGAACGTGATTGAGGTGCCGCCGGCGTCGTGGGTCTGCGACGACTGCAAGGCGCTCTCGAGCTTTCCTCACGTGGGTTTGGTAAATGAGAAGCCAACAAAAACTGTTGCTTCTGCTTCTGCTGCTGCTGCTGGCGGCAAGGGCGAGCCAGTCGTGATTTCCATTGACTAGGAAGGAGAGCAAATACGGATGGATGGGAAAAGTGGTGAAGACAACCTGTTAAAATGAGACTTTCGTCCATTCTTCGGTTGAAACATGGGATTGGTCTACAGTAGTCCGTTTGCTTGTATTTCTCGAGCTAGTCCTCGGATGGAACAGCTGCAGGATGGTGACCGGACGACGCCACGAAGTCCTTCTTGGACTGGGACACCTCGTTCTTTCCCCACCGGTTCTTGACAGTCTGGTAGTGCGGATCTTTCTTCCAGATATAATACAATGCGATTGTCTCGCGGCACGTCTTGGTCCCGATCTGTTGTTCATCCATCCACTCAATAACGTTAGCATTTTAGGCAGTCGCTTCATGAACCAGTCGTAACATTGTCTGTCGTACCACGTGCGCGACTTTGTAAAAGTCTTTGCCGTAGCACTCAATCGCAACTTCAAACACGCGAATCTCAATAGGCGTCCAGGAATCTACACACGAGACAAAGCCAAAAGCCATTAGAGACTCACACAGGCACAAAACGCACAGTGTAGCAACACCAACCTAGTGCAGATATGGATCGCAGCAACGAGGTCCCATGGACTGCTGATCTGAAAGCCGGTACCCCCTGCAAGCCGAAATCAGAGATCTTTGCGCGCTTGTGGTTGGACGCCGGGGCAGATCGTGGCGCGTACAGACACCTCGCAGCATTAATGTACGCTTTTGTACACGCCTGGCGTCCTGTGAGTGAACGCAAAATAGAACTGATTTTGTTAGCCATACAGAATTCCAGTCATCCACAGTCATAACAGACAACAGCCACCTACGCTTCAGCTGCTCGACCATGTACTTTGTCTCGCTCGGCAGATCTTGCGCCGGCACGTAATCGTCTTCGTCGTCAAAGTCGTGGTACTTCGCGCAGGACCCATGGCGCTTCCACACGTAGAAGAACGCGATCACGTCTTTTGCGTTTTTGTTTGGGAGCTGCTCATTCATCATACCCAGCAAACACACTTATGAGCACTCATCCCACGATCTCCCTTTCAAGGTCTTGATCACTTGGGAAGAACTCACTTGGTCGGCGATCAAATGGAACTTTCGTCCAAACTTCTCAAACGATTCTTCAAAAATCGCGATTTCAAGCGCAGTCCAGTCGTCTATAAGCAGTCACACCAATTTCAACACAAGCACACATGATGTTGGTACAAATTCCAGGCTTGTATAGCGCTCAGAATGGTGTTTTCGTATGGGCAATGGGAGTGACGTACCGAGCACTTGAGGTTGGCGGAGTGGGGAGGTCAGCGCCACCAGCGTGTCGAACGTGGAGTTCGTCTTGAAACCGTACTGTTATAATAGCACAGACACATACACAGTCAGGATCTGTATCATTTCTTACAAGTCAACGCAGCACAGGGCTCCATAGGGTCTTTTGGAGCTCACCGAGTTGGATTTCATTCGCAAAATCGCGGCGGGTCGCTTCATCTGGTACTGGAGCTCGTAGAGCGCGCGCGTGGCTCGAAAGTATCGCCGGATAGCAGCCAGTTTCGCTGTGTGAGAGTAGGCAAAGCGCGCACCATTGTATGAGTGTGGCACCCTAGAAATAAGAGGCTGCAACATACACACAGAACGCACCGTCGATCGAGTCTGGCGGAACGCCGTCCTTCCAGTAAGCAGAGGCTGACACGACACCTTTTTCGCCACTTGCGTCCCCTCCGTTCAGCGACCCGTTCACGCCAGCACACGCCATCAGGAACTGCGCACGTTAGCATAGAGCAGCAATTGTAAGCACAACGTTTTCAGCGCATTGATCTCCAATTGCTCACTTTGAAAGCGCTATCGTACCGTGCTGCTGCGCTTCCTGTCGTGCATTCCGCCACTACCGCTAGCGGCAGACGACCCGCTCTTCAGAGGACTCGAGTCCGAGGTCTGGCCGGCGTCCAGGTCGCCCTCCTCCTCGGGCTCCGCGTCGCTCACGTCGCGCTCATGAGAAGCGTCCTCCTCATCCGCCGCCATTTTCGTATTTGTTTTGTTTGCGAGCATTGCTGGCAATTGCTGTGAAAATACCGGTATCCTCACCAGCATGGCAATTGCGAGCAATGCTGATAAACCGGGATCCGTGAATGTACCGGTGTTTAATGGCAGGAGGAGGATGCGGTACACTGTGCCATTTAGCATGGTACACTAGGGTGGCACACTCGCTTTGTATCGGTTTGGTGGTTGGTGGAGGCGCCATTCGATACAAATTGAAGAGTTCCAATCAGCAGAAAGCAAGCCAAGCAGCAAGCCAAGGAAGTGTCCACGCGCGCGTGCAGCAAGTAAGACCGCTACAAGCAACAGAGAAGAGCGCAGCAGCCATGTCGGTCCGAAGAAACGTGCGTCTCCGTCGTGAATATTTATACCGCAAGGGGCTCGAGGGCAAGGAGCGCGCGCTCTACGACCACAAGCAGCAGCTGAAAGAAGCCATCCGAAGTGCGTGCATGCTCTGATCTTCATCTACAGCGTCATGATGAATGGGACCCGGATGAGCAAGCGATGGTGTTAGCTAACTGCTTGTGCTTCTGCTGTTTTTTATTATGCAGGCGGCAAGTCGATCCCGACCGAGCTGCGCGGCCAGGAGAAGAGCTTGCGCCATGAGATGGAGTACGACGACGAGAAGCACGAGAAACCGCTGAACCACATCGATGACGAGTACAAGAACGCCGGCATGTTCGACCCGAAGATCGCGATCACGACGTCGCGCGACCCGAGCTCGCGGCTGAAGCAGTTTGCCCAGGAGATCCGCCTGATCTTCCCGAACGCGATCCGATTGAACCGTGGTGCGCACACCGTCGGCGATGTACGTACACTGTGATGACATGCGCTTGTCAGCTAAGAATGCATGCAGATGTACTGAACGACCTGTTACGTACTGTGTTTTGTCATAATAGCTGGTGGAGAGCGCAAGGTCGCACGACTACACGGACCTGCTGATCGTGACCGAGACGCGTGGTGAGCCAGATGGCCTCGTGGTGTCGCACTTGCCGTACGGCCCGACGGCGTACTTCTCGCTCAACAACGCGGTGCTCCGCCACGACATTGAAGACCGCGCGACCATCTCGGAGGCGTACCCGCACATCATCCTGAACGAGTTTGAGACGAAACTTGGCAAGCGTGTGGCGAACATCCTCAAGCACCTCTTCCCGGTCCCCAAGCCGGACTCGAAGCGCGTGATCACGCTCTCGAACGACAACGACTTCATCTCGTTCCGCCACCACGTGTTCAAGAAGACGGGCCGCGAGGTCGAGCTCCAGGAGTGCGGCCCGCGCTTCGAGCTCCAGCTCTACCAGGTCAAGCTCGGCACGTGCGACCAGAAGGAAGCCGAGAACGAGTGGGTGCTGCGACCGTACATGAACTCGGCCAAGAAGCGCCGCGTCCTGTAAGCAGAGAGAGAAGCAAAGCAAGCTACGGCGCGAAGTGGCAGTCGACACGCACGTGGCCGTTGTTGCTCCTTGCAGCTGCCTCATGCGGTAGGCAATGCGGCGCTTGGCTGGATGTGAAGCTGATTGCTTGCTTGCACATGGCGTGGCGACTGCCGTTTGCCCATTCTCGCGTACGCCTTTGTTGCGCCGCGCAGTCGCTGCGTTTTATTTGAATCTTCACACATTTAGGCATTTATAGAGAGATAATTACCCACACCACCTTTTCATGTTTGGTTTCTTTGTCTTCATCATCTTGCGTGTTTTCTCCCATTGATTAATATAGCACATCGCCTCTTTCTCATTGCCAAATGATGACCAAAAGATGCGCAGCCGATGACCACAGTCGAGAGCCATTAATGCCTGCTTGCACGCACGCTGTTCAGCCTCTTCAAGCCTCGCGTGTGCTGCCAGCCATCGTACCAGTCGTCTTTACGGACCATTATGCCATTTTGGTCAGTGTGCCCTCCCAGCAGCTGTTTTCGCTGCACACAGTGCAAATTCGACCCACACTGAGTCAGAGTCAGAGCAGCTCCATACAAACTTCCTATCAAAAATCTGCACTCTTTTTCCAACCTGACCGACTGAGATTTTTTCCACACAGTCCAGTTGTGAACAAATCACAACTCACTCGATTCCAAGAAGAGTTCACGTCAATCGACCGATTGATCGAAAGGCGCCACCACCACATTCCCTGCAGGAGCTACAAGCAAAAGATCAGAAGCATGCCCGCACGTACGAGCTCTCGCAGCTCGCTGCTGCTGCTCGTGGCAGTGGCCGTCGCGCTCGCGGCGTGCCTCACAGCCCCCGCGTGCGCCGCGCCGACGCCGTGCACCGAGTCGGCCGGCGCCAAGATCAACCTGAGCGGCAACCACGGCTTCTGCTACCTCGTGGGCCGCCGCATGCGCAAGGGCAGCGTGTTCGCGCAGTGCAAGAACGGCGTGCTCACGTGCTTCGCTGATGAAGGCATCCCGGACAAACCCACGCAGGCGGTCGACTGCGTGGCGCCGGAGCCAGGCAACTGCGGGTCTGGCGCACCGACGCCAACACCAGCTGCTGCGAATGCGAACGCTTCGGAGAGCGTGAGCGGAGACGCGGAGTTCGTGGAGCGAACGCGCAGCAATGCGCTCGCCGACGTGAACCCGAGCGCGCTCGTCGCGGGCAACAAAGAAATCCCAGGACTCGACGACGACGATGACGACGAATAAGCAAGCGACTCGGCGTCTGAGCTTTGAAGCGTTCATTACTTGTTCTGAGAAGCAGCAAAGGGACCAATATGTGCCCATCAAAGGCGTTAAAAATCAATACTACTATTCCTTGTTTGTTTAGCCACTGTCCTTCCATTGCGTTGGCAGACACTACAGGTACGCTGCTCCTACTCCTGACTGGCACATTTTCTCTCTCACTCTGCTTGCTCTTTAGCTTGCCTCCACTGAACTCTTTTATCGCAAAACTGATTAAAGTATCTACAGCGACACGTTGATCTCCGCCTGCAGGAACGAGTCGCCGGGGATGCGCGCGAGGATCTTGCTGGACGGGTCCACGGGCGCCGCGTACATCTCGAACGTCACCGGCGCGCTGGTGATCTTGCTCAGGTCGAGGCGGAAGAACGTCCAGCAGCCCACTTCGATCTCGTCCGTCACCAGGTTGCAGTGGCGGAGCTCCATCACCGCCACGCAGCCTATTGGTACCATACAATACACCGCACAATCAAATTAGTACCAAGCTTCAATCAATCAATCAAACCAGCATAGAGACAAACAATAAACAGGCGTACCGTCCTTGAGGTGCTCGAGCGGGGTCTGGATGTACCACGTGTTGCCGAACCACCAGTAGTTGCCGCCGGCCTGGATGAGCGACTTTGGCGTGCGCTGCGCGCTCTCGACGACCGCCCCCTTGACGTCCAGCACGTACAGGTTGAAGTGCGGCGTCTCCATGATCGGACCCGTCGCGACCGCCACGGCGCCGAGGAACACGGACACGTACGTCGAGTCCGAGAGCCGCATGGGCGACTTGAGCAGCATCCGCGACTGCTGTTCGGGGTGGTGGCCGTGGTCCTTCGCGTTGCCACTGGCGCCGCTGGTGCCAGCGAAGCTCGCGGCTTCTGCTGCGGCGTGGGTCGCCGGGTCCAGGATCTCCTTCATGTCGTCCTCGGGCGTGATGTCCACGGGGCTCAGGTCCTTGTTGTTGCGGATGCTCGAGTCCGCGCCGCGCTTCATCAGCGTCTCCACGAGATCGTACCGGTTCAGCATCACCGCGTAGTGCAGCGCCGTGTCGCCGTTCACGTCCACCGCGTTCGGGTCCGCGCCGTTCTCGATGAGCCACACACTCACCTTCGCGGCCTCAAAGCCCTCGTCATCGTCGTTCTGCACCGCGACGTGCAGCGGCGTGAAGCCGAGCTTGTTCTTCATGTTGACGTACTCGCGGCGCAGCGCCGTGTCGACGCAGATCATGTTCTGGAACGGCGGACTGGACGTCGCGACGCGCACGCCGCGCACCTTGCGGATAGCCGCCATCCACTCGTGCACTTCCTCCTCGGTGTCGGCGACGAACGAGAGCATACCCTCCGGGTTCTTGGAGCTCTTGAGCCGCGGCGAGTGGATCTCAAAGCAGTTGTCCACGTGAGAGATGCGCTTGATCGTCGCGTCGCAGAGCTCTACGATCTTGAGCGGGATGCGCTCCTTCGGCGCCTTGTAGTACGACAGACACACTTCGTCGATCATGACGTACCGCTTGTTGGCCCAGCGGTTGCCGCTCGCCTTGCGCAAGAAGCCCTCCTTGTACACTGTGATCTGGAGCGTCGTTGGCAACACGGGTGGCATCGCACTCGACAGACCGCGCGTGCGCATCTGTGGCATGGACGACACGAGTGTGCGGCGGCCAGCGCGCTGCTTTGGCGCGTTCGGGTCTCCAGGCGCGGCGCCAGGCTGCATCGAGAACGACGAAGTCGACATGCCGCGCAGGCGAGCGTCCGAGTGCTGATGTTGTTGCTGTAGAGTGATGGTGCTGCCATTGCTGCTGAACGACGACATCTTGGACGGCGAGCGCTGGGTCGGCGAGCGCGCCGAGACCGAGCTCACGCTCGAGATCGAGCGCAGCTTCTCCATCGGATCGTCCGCGGAGCTGCTCGCGCTACTCGCACTGCGCTCCCGGGAGCCGCCGTACTCGCTGCCGTGGTCAAAGCCCACGGGGATGGCGTTGCGGTTCGCGATCTTCGCGAGCAACTTGACCATGTCCAAGTGCGCGAGGCGGCACGCGTAGTGGAGCGGCGTGCTTCCGGCCGAGTCCTTGCCGTACACCAGGTCTTCCAGCTGGTGGTTCTCTTCAAGCACGAAACGCGCGAGGTTCAGGTCGCCATTCTTCGCCGCCACGTGGACGAGCGACATCATGTCGTTCCAACGATCGCGCACACGGAGCATACCGGGCACTTCCTGTGCAATGTGGAGCACACCAGTGAGGTCGAACGCGTTCGCGGCATTGAAGAGCTCCTTTGTGCGGTTGCGCATGCGCACGCGCGACAGGAAGAGCCGCAGCACGCCGTGCACGCGCGCCAGTGCGCGTCGTCGCACCGAGATCTGCTTGTTCGCCTTGCGCTGGCGGAACACGCTCTGCACGAGGATGATGTGCGCGCGAGCGCGCTTGTACTTCTTGCGCTGGATGTACCCGCGGAACCGCGCCTGGATGCGCGTGATCCCCCTGCGACACTTCTTGAATGTGCGTTGACCAAGATACTGACGCACAGCAGACTGCGCGACGATACACGCCGCGCGGATCTTGAGGTACTTTGTGCGCGCGAGCACCATGCGACTGAACGCCTCGAGCGTGATGATCTTCTTGCGCGTCTCCTGGTAGCGCTTGGACTCGTAGTGGCAGCGCCAGAGCGACTGGAGCACCGCGATCTGCAGCATGCGGCGCTTGAACTGGCGGCGCTTGATCTGCATGCGCCAGAGCGACTGGATGAGCACGAGCTTCTGGCGCTCGTCCGCGTACCGCTGGCGACAGATGATCATGCGACCGAACGCCTCGATGCGCGTCGCCATCTTCTTCTCGCGGAGGAACTTGCGGCGCACGAGCGCGCGGCGGATCATCGCCTGCGAGTTGATCGTCGCCTCGCGGCCCTTGAGGTACTCGGTGCGCACTTTGTTGGCGCGCACGCGAGCCTGGATCATGATGATGCGCGTGCGCGCTCGCTGGAACGCGCGGCGCGCCAGAAACCCGCGGATGATGCGCGCGATCTGGCGTTGCGCCTTGTTGCGAAGCACGGCACGCGCGCGCGCCTTCTTGCCGAACTTGAGACGCGCCAGGAAGCCTCGTCCCACAGCGTGGAGCACGATCGCCGCTTTCTTCATCTCCTTGTACTTGCGCTGCGCGCGGTGGCCCTTGTAGCGCGCCGCGATCACCGACGCCGCGTTGCGCATGTCGAGGAACACCTTGCGCTGCTTGCGCATGCGGTGCGCGTTCGCAACCACCGAAGCCGCGCGCTTCTGCTTGAGGAAGCGGTTGCGAGCCAAGTAGCGACGCACCTGCGCGTTGATCTTGGTCGCCGCCTTTGGCGCATTGCGCAAGTACCAGAGCTGGCGTCGCGCGATCTTGCCGCGCACGCGGCTCTGCACGAACACGGTCTGCTTGCGCAGGCGCTGGTACTTGCGGCGCTGCACAAACTGGCGCGCGAGCGCATTGAGGAGCGTCACGCGGTGGCGCATGCGCTTGAAGTGCAGCTTGGCGAGGTACATGCGCACACTCGCCTGGATCAGGATCACCTTCTTGCGCATGTCCAGGTACTTCTTGCGCTGGAGCATGCGGCGCACGTGCTTCTGGATCTGGATCGCGGCGTCCTGCGTGATCTTACGCGCTTCATTGTCGAGAATACGCAGCTGACTGTCGCGCAAGAACACTTTCTTGTGCCCCATTTGCCAGTTCTCGCGGTCAATGAACCGCAGGATCACTTCGCAAAAGTCCTTGTCCGTCATATTCGCGCGCTTCTCCTTGGTCACATTGATCTTCCGCGTCAAGATCTGGTACTTTTGGTGGAACTCTTCGAACGACCGACGCACGGGGAACCCCGAGCGACGAATGCGCACGGTCTCCATCACGCCCAAGTAGATCAGCTGGTTCAGGATCAGCGACGCGTTCCAGCCCTGCGGGAAGCGCAGGTTGTTGGGCTTGACGCAGCGCACGAACGACGGCGCCGTCGCCTTCAGCTCGAGCATCAGGTCCGCCATCTGATCGCGGAACTTGCGGCCGACGGTCATCGTGCCCGTCATCTTACCCCCAGCCTTGCGAATTGGCTTACGCATCGGGTTGCCACCGCCGCCGCCGCCACCTCCGCCACCATTCGCATCCGCAGCTGCGGCAATTGGGAACAGCTTGCGCAGGAACTCGCACTTGGAGCTGTCCATGAGCGAGATGAGGTCGTTGTGCAGCGAGTCGTCGTTCTTCTCCAGGAAGCCCGTCACGTGGTACGTCACTTCGCCGGCGTAGTGGTTGATCGTGAACTGGTCCTGCGCGAATCGCGGCTTGGAGTAGTACTGGATCGCGCCTTCCGGGAGCTTGCCCTGCGGCAGGTGGGTCTGGTTGAGCTTCTGGATAAAATTCTCATCACTGGCGCGTCGACCGAGCATCGCCTGCTCGTCGAGAAGCGGCAGGATACCGAGCGGCTTCTTGTCGATCAGGTCCAAGCACGGACCGTTGTCCTGGAACTCGAGTCGCGAAAAGTCGATGCCTTCTTCCACGTACACCTCCTGCTCGTACACGAACACGTGCTGGTTGAACTGCTGCTGCAGCATCTCGTTCGTGTAGTTGATACAGAGCTGCTCGAACGAGTTGAACTGCAGGCTCTCAAAGCCAAAGATATCGAGGATGCCGATGAACTTGGACGCGCTCGGACCGCCCATGCCGCCCATGCCGCTGCCGTTCGACGAGATCTGCTTGGTCGAGTTGTTGATCTGCGACACGAGCCAGTCGAAGATCTTGCTGAAGATGTCCTTTGCCAGCCCATTGCGCGACTTGTTGGCCTCCACGGCCGAGAGCGAGATCTCCGCGACAGACCCGCGGGCACCGGCCGACATGGTTCGCTTCGTGAGCGCGAATTCGAGTTCGCCCGGAGCCACCATCATGAGCTCTGCGAGGTCGTTCACGGCCTCGGGCTTGGCGATCTGCGCTTCGAGCTTGGCGTTTTCCGTAAACTCCATGTTGCCGAGGTGCAGCACACAGGCGACGAGCGTGAAAATGGTTTTCTGGATGTCTGGCGCGATGCCCACCGTGCCCATGGCCTCGACGAGCTCCTTGTAGTCCTTTTTGTCGTTGATCTCGGGCACCTGAATGCAGTTGCCCTGGTTCAAGTAGTAGTAATCGACCGCGTTCTTGAGCTTGAGCGTTTTCTTGTCGTCCGGCGACATGCCCGCGCAGATCTGGTAGAAAATGTGGTAGTTGCGCTCCGAGTCCGCGCAGCCGACAATGCGACTCTTCTCGAGCAGAAAGTGGCTCGTGGTGGCCCCCGAGATCGTGCCGTCGTCCTGGTAGAAGATCTTGATGAACTTGCCAAAGCGACTACTGTTGTCATTGCGGATCGTCTTGGCGTTGCCGAACGCTTCGAGCAGCGGGTTACTCTGCAGCACGCACTGCTCGACCGACGACCCGCCCTGCGCGCTCTTGTCCGTGGTTTTCGGACCGCGCTTGCCGATCTCACTGATGTTCGCCAGGTACTATAATTGAGATCACAGAAAACGATTGAGTTAGCATAGTTGTACGTACGATCTTCCCAGCGTCCATACTGTAATTACTACAATGTGGCTCTTGGTGCCAGACGTACCCGCATGATGTACTTGGATGCCTCGGTCTTGCCTGCACCACTCTCGCCCGAGACCAAGATCGACTGGCACTTGCCGTCTTTGCGCATCGCGTGGTACGCGCCGTGCGCAGTCGAGTAGACGTGCGGCACCGGGTTGTCCAGCTTGCCGATCGAGTCGATCTCGGGGAAGTTGTAGAGCATCGGGATGTTCTTGTACGGGTTGATCGAGATCAAAATGTCGCCAGTGTACGTCTACAAAAGGCACAAAAACACAGTTGTTCGCACACATGTGTGTGCTGTTAGTAAAATCTCACAAATTGATACATACACCATGGGGGAATTTCTTTCCCCTCCTGTCCACCACACTGCTGCTATACGTACGTAGATCTTGTCTTCGAGGTAGCGTCGTCGCAGCAAGTCGAGCAGCGGCGCCTGGTGCAAGTTGTCCATCTCCGAGATGTTCTCGAGGTCCATCGAGTGGGTCGGGTCGTACGGGTGCACTTGCGCGACCGTGAACTGCTGCTCATTGTTGTCGCCCTCGGGGAGCAGCACGTGGAGCTTCTCGCCATCGTCCTCCACGACGGTGCCCAGTTGCCACACGTTGCGCGGGTCCGGGCACCAGACCTTCTCGCCCTCTCTTCGCGGCGTGCGCTTGGCGTTCTCCATGACTGTTGAGTATCGACACGAAGACGACGCCCGTGTATGAGTCTGTCTTTCTCTACGAGTCAGTCACGTGGCTCTGTGGAATGGCGCTCGAGAGACGCAGAACAGAGCGGACGCTCGTCTCCTCTCTTCTCTTCGGCTTCCGCTTCTTTCTTCCGCCCCAAAATGGCGCAACTTGACGCACTTGCGCTCTTCGCGCACGGAATACTGATTTCTCGCTATGTGAAGCGGCCGAGGTTTTTTTATGGGTGCGAACAGTCTGTGCTGTTGTTTTGTGAGGGAAGTGAAAAACCTTGGAACCAGGTGACATGGGTTCAGCTGGGTATGTTTTTCCACGAATCAGAGAAGATTTTGAGCAGCTAAATCATTTTAGAAGGATATGAGTGGAAGAAAATGCCGCGGTTCGGGTGAACCGTCTCCGAAAAGGTGAACCGTATCAACAACAACACAGAAAAAAAGTGAACCCATGCGTGTGCGAATCTTGTCCTCAACTTCAAAGCTCCATGGCATTGCTCATGCTGTTATTGAAGTCTAGCTAACGCGGACGCTGTGCATACCATACCACACACATACAACCAGGTCCATTTGTCCACGGGCTGCAAGCAGTTCACTTCCGCGCTCAAAAATACGACTTCGGACGGCTCTCTCCTTCGCGCAGGTACGAGCTGGTCGCGGACGACAGGTAGCTCATCCCTTTCGCTGCCGACGACAGCAGGTTCGTGCCGGACGCAGCAGCAGAGAGGATGTTGGAGCCCGCAGCCGTGCCAGAGAGGATGTTCTGCAGCTTGAGCGACGTCGACGAGTTCTCTGCCGACGCGCGCTGCTGTTCTTGGAACAGATTCACGCTCGTTGCTGCCGACGGTTTGCCGTTCTTGCTCATCGCGCCGTCTTGTCCGGTTTCCACGAGTCTTCCAGGAGTCAGAGACGGCTTGCGCTGGAGGCGGCGAGTAGAAGGCACGGGAAGCAACGAGAATCGCGCCACGGGCTCAGCGATTCGCACGAGCGGGCGTGTATCGTGCGCACTCACGGAAACTTGCTTGCCATCTGCAAGCAATCACACACAGAAGCACATTCGAGCGTCAGTATCCATATCGTCTAAGCAATCCCATCAGCAACACCCTCACCGAAAGTACAACTTACTAATCTCGTTGATGTCGTTCGATTCCGAGAGCGAGGAGAACAGCAGTCGACTCTTCCGGAACTGGATCACGACATTCTCGATCAGCTGCGGACCGTAGATCTCCCAGTCGACCGGGTCGATAAAGTCTTGCATCTTCTCAAACAGCTTCTTCAGCTTCAAGAGACCAGGTGAACACTCTTCAGGATTCAGCTCATCGCCCCAGCCGAACCGAATGAAGTCCGAAAAGCCTAACGTCGCGCGCACAAAGTACATGTCGAACAGGAACTGCTGAATGCAGCACTCGCCAAAGTTCAGAGCAGTCTGCTTCTGATTCGCCTTTGCGCGCACAAGCAGAGAGACTCCTTCTTCATAGGCTTCGACACTGATGATGGTCAATTGGTCGACAATGACGTCCCGAATGGTCTGGTGCATCAGCTTCACTTGCTTCTCGTCAGCACCATCCGAGTTCCGAACAAGGCGATTGGCTTCGTCCAGCATGTAGCAGCACTGGAACAGGAAGCTCGATACCGTGGTTGTTTCGCACCACGGAAGCCACACCTTCTCTTCTCCAAACGCCTCTGTCTCGGATGCTGAATCGTCCAAATCACTCCCCAAACTGTCTTCGGTGATCAGCTGCTCGACCCAGCCTTCATGCGATTTGATCCATTCCTGTGCAATACAAGCAATGACGAGTCAGTTAGGAGGAACAAATAAAGCTTGGCGAATACCGATGGCAGAAACACACGCACCTCATTGCTCGACTCGTACTGCTCCATGCGAATGCGCTCACGCAAGGGCTCAATCTTCCGATGCAGGTGAGATCTCGCCCACAACTCGCAGTATTCACGGGAAAGCTCGCGCACGACATTCACAAACGTCTGCGGGTACGCTGCGCGCTGCTTGATCTCGGACACCAGGTAGAACGAATGAGGCCCCAGTTTGTGCAGCGCACTCAGTTCTTCGTCGATGAAGCAGGGCAGCGAGCTTTCATTTTGCTGGCACACGTTCTTGATATGCAAGATAGAACATATATAAGTCAGAAATTGCGAGGACGACATCAACAAAGATGCAGTCACAACAAGACCATACCTGCAACGCTGCACTTAAAGCGCTCTTGGACATACTGCCATCGTTCGCATCCTCTTCAAACGCCACACGTGCTCGCAAGAATCCTTTGCGCTCTTCAGTTGGCGAGGCACCGCGCATGTTTGGGAACAGCTTCGCGCTTCGCTCGGGGAAGCCCGCCAGAACCGCACTCAGGATGTTCGAGATGCACAAGTACTTGTTCTCATCCGTAACACTCAATTGACTTGCGACCGAGGAAGCCCGATCGCTGTTTTTCGCTTGAGACGCGCCAGTTTGAAGCGGGAACTCGTTCTCAAAGAACATCACGAGCTTCAAAAGCGTCCGCAAGAACTCCTCAACGAGAACGCCCTGCAAGTCGCTTGCATCCAGATCTGCAGCTTTCTTGTGGATCGTTTCAAAGTAGTCGTAGAACTTCACACATCCAAGTCGCGTCACCAGTCGACTGTGCTCTCCGCCACCGACAGATTCGCCGACGACTTCGCGAATCTGCTTCTTGATTGCTTCCAGCGCCTCAACAAACGAATGTTGCACCAGATCTCGCGTTCGCTTCCGGAAAGCTTCCGCAAACAAAGTTGAGAAGGGCGAGTCATCCTGAAGGTTTCTCTTTGCGTGCGGCATGGTGCTCGAGATGATCGACCAGGTCTTGGATCGCGCACAGTTTCCATCAATTTGGTTCGCATTGCTGAGCTTGGACTGCACTTTGGACAGCAAGCCGATGGATGAGATCTGACTAATAGTCGAGGACACTTGCGCTTCAATCTGTGTCAAGATACAAGTACATACGAATTAGCGGACTGATCAGCAACTCACCGTAAACCAGTCATTCGATTACCTTCTTGTGCTGAGCGAGGAACCATTCCGCCATCTTTCTCTCCAGAGCTCCGCTGGACATAAACTGCTCGAGTTGTCCCTGAAGCGCAGGCTTGAGCTGGAACGCTGGCTCAAACGCAGAAAACCTGGTTTCAGCATTGAAAATCTCCTCTGTCTGCAGCAACGTGAGATTGATCGAGCGCAGCACCACCGTCAGGTGTCGCTCTTGCTGAGCAAACGATTTGGATCGGTCTGGTCCTTTCAGAGAAGAAGAAGAAGAAGACGCGCTGCCGTGGCTGGGTTCCATCCATTTCGAGCGTGACTCGAGGAACGTCTTGAAGAGCTGGTCGACCGACACACTTGGCTCGGAGAGCACAGCGAGTGTGCAGAGGTTCTGCGCGTAAAAGCCACTCTCTTTGCCTCGACACGTCAAGTACATGCGCGCACTCGCGATCATTCTCTGTAGACAAACACAGATGCGTTCGTCAGACTTAATGTTTAATATCAAATAGCCAGTCATTGAAACAACACACATACGCACCTGTCGAAAGCTCTGAATACACGACCACGCCGACGGCACAAACGGGAATTTGTTGGCGTGCTTTTGGAATTCCACGCTCAGATACACGTCCTTCGCTGCCAGATACAGTCGCAAAGCGCGAAAAGACTCGCCGCGATCGAGCAGCTGCCACATTTCCTCAGGCACAGCGACGAGAAACTGCACCTGGTCGTGGACACTGGCACTTCCCGCTCTCAGCATCAATTCGCTCACGCTGTTGGCTCCATTACCACCTAGAGCGATCGGATCCTCATGACGCGCTGCGTCTTCAGTTGGCGTCGTCATCGCCATCTGACTGGCTTCTGCGAGTGTCGTCGTGAGCGTTTTCTCGACGCGCTTCCACTTGTCCGGCATCTCCTTGAGCGACCCCTCTAGCCGCAGCGCGGCAGAGTGCATGTTGACGATCTTGTCTGCGGATTCGATCAGGTCGCGGTACCGCACGCCGATCATCTTCTGCATCTCCTTCGTCTTGCTTTCTTTCTCCTTCCTGATAACGAGAGAGGGCGGGCACAACAATCAAACACACAGAGACATACGCCGTTAAAATGAATCCTGCGGCTGACTGTATGACTAGCGAGAGCTGATGCGGAGTATGCTAGCGCACGTACCGGGTCCTGTCGAGCAGCACCTTCGCGTCGGCGACCGAGAGGCGCCGCAGGAAGTCCGCCGCGGAGGCGTCCTGCGCGGTCACCATCGCGCTCATGTTCGATTCCAGTTCGAATTGAAGCAAAGAGGAAGCTTTGGGAGGGGGCACAATATCGTGAAGTCCTTGAATGCCGTACCGATACAAGTACCGGTATCTGAATTGATGCGCAAAAGTTAAATAACACATTTATGAAATTTGTCCTCACAACAACAGACTACCTACGTGGTGCACACCACATCGATCTTGCGGGGTTTGCTGCTGCCCCATTTCTTGCCGGTGCCACACATGCGCGAAGCAGCGGGAACTAATGTAAAGCGCTGGTGCTCTTGCTGCTGCTGCTGATGTCTGCGCTTTGGATGTTTCTCAGGCAACAGCGAAGGGGAAATAGGCAGCACAGGTGCTGCTGCTGTTGGAGGCGACATCGCCGGGGAGAGCGCCGGCGACGAGCCTTGACGCGGTCTCTTCTTCTTCTTGGACGGACGTGGAGGCGACGGAATCGAATAGCCTCGCTCCCATTCCTGGTGTCTGCCAAAGAAAGTTCTCTGCGCAGTCGACTGACCTATTGGGATTGGTTGAGATCGTGCCGGAGGTTGCTCCGAGTGCTGCTGTTGCACCTGCACCAGCGGAACAGGAGCAGCCATGACCACGTCAGCATGCAGCGGGATGTTGCGAAAGGAGAGCATCGGACACGCCGCCTTGAAATGCCCGCATTCGCCGCAGTACCAGCACTCGGTCAAGAAAGACGCCATTGTAGCATGCTGCTGACCTCCTCGGGCCGCATGATCCATACGTTGCTGCAGCTTCATGCACTCTCTCGCCTTGTGGTCGCTTGCTTCGCAAATGTAACAGCGCGCTACAATGTCCCACGAAGTCGCGTCCGGCGCGCAGATCTCGTCCAAGCGATGTCCTATACACACCATTTCGTACGCGCGCTGGAACTCAAAGTTGAGTAGCTCTTGTCCTTTCCGGTTGAAGATCACGCGACCGACGTCGTGCGCCAACTCAAATGGATCTTCGATACTGATGCGCCAGGGAACAGGGTGGCTCCATTTGGTGGTCTTTGAGAGTGGCACTCCAGTGCGGATGCTCACGACGTCGTCCTCCACGTTGAACTGACACGCGTAGAACTGGAAGAAGCCAGCGAGCAGGGCACCGACCGAGTCCTGGAACGACGTGCCAAATGTTGACAGGAGGTCCGTCGATGGGATCGAGTGGAGCCGCTGCAGCAGCACTCCCAGGTTCTTCTCGTTCTGCAGACTCTGGAAACTCGAGTGAACGCTCGGCATCAGGATCGGCGAGTGGCGAGACTGCAGGTAGAAGATCAATAGCAACGAGAAGCCTGCAATACATCACACCAAGACCAAAGAGTGTCTTGTCAGCTCGATAATCAATTCACATCTTCACACGTTTCAAGTTTAACGCACCATATGAGCTCAGGGTCCCATTCACTGAGTCGTTGATTCCCCGCTGCTGTGCCCAGTACTTGACAGCAAACGCCAACGGACGCACGCGCGGGTCCGCTTGTCCGTAATACTTGATCAGCGCGGTGTTGAGAATCGCATTGATGCCGCCGACGCACACGTCACAGGCGACCTACGGACAGAAAAATAAACAAGCAACGATTGAGTCATGAAATTCCACACAAGTTTCCTGATCGATACAAAAAAGCCAATCCTCACCTGCCGCTTTGGATCCCACAGCTTCAAAACGGGGACACGCGCATTCCGAATGAACTCCTTCACTTCGAACGCTCCGCTGAGTCGCGCATGCGCTGTCGTCAGGATCTGGATCCGCTCCTGCATGGAGAAGTGGCCCTGGTGGTCCACGTCCATGTCTTCAAAATAGATCCCCAGGTCGACATCGCTTCCGCCAAAGCCAATGCCACTACAGCACCAGAACAAACGCACACATTCACAAGATACGCAGTGAGCTTCACTGCCAAGCGCTACAGAATGCCAGTGAACAAGGATGAACAGACAGACAGTCATTACACACCTCTCAGAGGATCCAAACGGCAGCACGCGGCACGCCGGCCACTCCTGCTCGAGCGCGTGCTGCACATACTCGCAGACTTCGCGCTTCCTCTGGACTTCCATCGCGTTCGGCTCGAGCTGCTCCAGCAGCGCGATGCTGTCGATCGTGAGCTTGCGCACACTGTTCGCGGCGCCCATACTCGCTTGATTGCTTGCTTCTCTCTCTCTCTCTCTGACTCTCGTATCTCTTTCTCTGGAACGAGCCACTCTCTTCTCTTCGGGCTCTCTTGCTTGCTCGCTCGCTCTCCTCAATGCGCCTAACGCTCGCTACCGCTGATTCCGTCGCCACCAAGCGCGTCTGCCGTCGTTCGCTGCTGCAAATGTGTTCTCTTGCGGAGCTCCCGTCGCGTCATGTCTTGTCGGGAAGGGAGGTCGCTGTGCTAAAGAGGCTCGGGCACTTAGGCAGTCATCACTGCCCAGTGCGGTCGCGCGCTCTCTCTCTCTCGTTGTCTCTTGGCAGGTGGGTCGTGGAATGAGTGTGTGAACACGTTCTCTCGCACGCTCCAATTGGGCTGTGAACTGTGTGTCGGATGTCGCACCAAGGCTCGTGAAATATGGCGCAATCTACTACAGTACGAACTGGGAACCCACACTCACGAAGAGAGAGAGGGAATGAGGGACTGGGCGGATGGGCTCTCATGGAGAGATTGGGAACAAGCGAATCTCTCAAAAGTCCAATCGCGCCACATGAAGATCTCAAAGCGACCGACAACTTGCCAAGAGACCAACTGAACTGCGAACAACTAGAGTTGCTCGCAGACAGGCAACATGGCGTGCTCGTATTTTTCCATTTTGCCAAGGTGTCCTTGGTGATTTGAAAGGGAATCTGGCCCGCACTTCAACACAAAGTGACGGAGTGCGTGTCGTCTGTAATCAATCACTCGCCGCCTCACCCTTCCTTCATATCCTTTTTCAGCGCGTTTCTCCCCGCTTCCAGAAACGCGCTACCTTCGCGTCACCTTCAGTTGAATCAGGAGCACTACAGTACACCACACAACAGTACCGTATCCGACAGTCAGATAATCACGT
This sequence comes from Globisporangium sylvaticum, assembly GCA_023334975.1. NCBI lineage: Eukaryota > Oomycota > Peronosporomycetes > Pythiales > Pythiaceae > Globisporangium > Globisporangium sylvaticum. Next base: position 48,509 of record JAADVK010000006.1, read on the forward strand.
ACACTCAGCGAAATTCATATACGGCCAGCGCTGAAACTCGCAATCGGGGCACTCGTTTTGTCCCCAGCTGGTTTCCGTGTGCACCGGGGTGGTGGCACCAGCCGATTAACCTTTTTCTGTTGTTTGTATCGATCGGGTGAGGCTTCTGCATCCCACACAAAACACGAATACCAACACTTGCTTCACGACGACGAAGGCGACGGCGAAGGCGAAGGTGAAGAAAGGGAGAAGAAGAACAGCAGCAGCAAGCAGGTGCGTGCAGAGCCAACGGACAGGGAGGGGCCGACGCTTCTGGAGGGGGTGGTAGACATAATAGCGGAAGGAATGGGGGAAGCTTCGGGAGAAGGGGGAGCTTTGGAAGCGCCGATATCAGGCTCTTTCCTTGTATTCAGTCGCCATCTTGCTGGGGCTCTATCTAACGTCTTCTCTCGCACTCGTTCCCTTGCAGTGCACAAGTGGGCTGGATTGGGCCGCTTACCGCCGCACAATACAATACAGCAAGAGCTGAACCAGCACGCTACGCATTCCCACGCACGCAGCCATGGAGAAGAAAGTATGGCAGCGCGCCGTGGCGGATCTGAATCCGCCCGGGGTGCCCAACTCGTTTCGGCGCGCGCACCGGCAGCAGAACATCGCGTCGATCCTGCTCAAGCGCGAGTCGGGCGGCGCTGCACGCCGAAGCGCGCAGGTGCTGGGCGAAGATCGCGGCGAGAACTTTTGGGCCGAGCGCGAGAGCGCAGCAAAGGTGCGTAGGAGAGTTCTCTTGGTGGTGTACATGTGACATGGAAGGGGGAGAGGGGATCTTGTTCTATGGACGATGACCTCATGTGTGTGCGTGTGCTGTTGTGTTGTGCTACAGCATCAAAGTCGGTATTTCGAGCTGCCGCCGACGACCAAGTCGACGATCTCGATTGCGATCAGTCCAGACGGGTATGGTCTTGTTCTATGGCGGCCGGGCATTACTAGGCAGAATGAGATGGCGTCACTCATACTAACTCGCACCTCTGCTCTTGTTTCTTTTGCTAACACAACTATAGGAAAACGTTTGCGTCGACACATGGAGATCACACGGTGAAGATCATTTGCTTTGAGACGGGGAGAATACTGCAGGTCAGCTTTTTATTACTCTCGCCACCACTGTTCTTCAATCTTAGTGATGCATCTTGGGGCTTACACAATCAATGGGGTTCTTATGCTTCGCAGACGCTTGTTGGCCACCCAAGAACACCGTGGAGTGTGAAGTTCCACCCAACGGATCCACGCTACGTCGCCTCGGGCTGTCTTGGTTTCCAAGTCAGGTATGCCTTGTCCTCATAAACTGCCCCTCCTACCTGTCGCTTAGTTCACTGACACTATCTGTTTGTTCATCTATGGATCCTCAGATTTTGGGACATTGAGACGGGACGATGCCTGTACGTCTCCACTCTGCGGCATGCGATCATCTCGATATCCTTTCACCCGTCTGGTGATATTTTAGCGATCGCCAGTGGAACTTGTGTCTACACGTGGGACTACCAGGTGCGTCTCTTTTTGGCATTCTCGTGATTCACCTTGAGACTTCTATCGTTATGAAGTGAAAAATGGTGCTAATGTATGAATTGTCTTGTCTTGTTCGACTGACCAACCTACATAACCAAACTGCAGCACACGTGCCCTAGAATAGCGATGTTTAGCTACCAGACGCTGAGATCCGTCACGTTCCTGCCGGATCCGACAAAGATCATGGTCGGCGAGGCGAACGAGCGATATCTGGTACGTGTAGGGAACCAATTTCTGATGATTTGTTTTATTTCCGTAGCGAAAATGGAGTCAGCTAACCGTTGTCTACCATTTTTTGCATCTTTCTGTAGCGTCCGCAGGGCCAGGCTCCACCATCGGATCTGACCGTGACGCTGACGATGTGGGATTTCGATCCGTCCTGGTCGCTCGCCCCCGAGCCGCTGCTGGTGAAGAAAGCCATGTACAACAGCCAGGTGGTGCTGTCGCACGCACTAATTTATAACGACGGCGGCTTTGACATCTCGAGATGTGGGCGGTACCTGGCGATTTGCGCGGATTTCTCGCTGCGCCAAGCCGAGAAAGAGGTCGAAATGGAGGCCGAGATGGAGGCGAACACGGACTTGGAGCAGATTCTGTCGACCGCTCCACAGGAACAAGTCGCCCCCGAGGAGGTGATCCCCAGCGACGATGCCAACGATTCGTCCACGCCGACTGTGCAGCCGAGCACTTCGTCGTCCACTGAAAACAGCACGGACAGTAGTAGTCTCGCTGCGTCAGTGGTCGCGAATGCCATTAGTACGGGCGTGAATGCTGCGTCCCTTGCTGGCTTCCAGCAATCTCGACTCTTGTCGTCGATGCCCAGCATCATGTTGCAGCCGCCCAACATTCTCGCAGCGCTCCAATCAGCTGCGTCGGATCTCTCGCTGAGTATGGACCAGTACATGAACCAGCAGATTCGAAGAGTTCGCCCTCGGCTGCATCCGACGAACGGGTTGCACCACAACCACCAGCCGATCGGTGGTCAAGCCCGGGGAGCGAATGCGTTGAATCCCGCAGCTGCGCCTCAGCAGCGGTACACGCAGATCCGTCCAAACATTGCGCTCAGTCGAACAAGATTCACTCGAAACCAGAGAAGCCAACGCGGCCGCCTCGCCTCGGAGATCCAGTCGACGTGGCTGGCGCTGATATCGCTGGAGCCGCAACAACTTGGACGCGTCATTCAGACCTGCCACTTGGCGGAAACTGCAGCCGGTGGCGTCACGTCTGTCAAGATCTCGCCAACGTCGGCGTTTGTGCTGCTGGGGTATGGCGTTCGGGATCGCATCCAGAGGTGAGTTTCTTTTGCTCTCACACCTTCATTCTCTTTTTGTGTGCTTTGGCTTCTAATTATGTGGGATCTTTGTTTTGTGCTTCTAACTGTCCATAGAGAGTCCGAGTTTCCCGTCCATCGCGTCACGCGAATCTACCGCTGGGACGACATGAAGCTACTTTCGCACGTGGAGAGCGAGCTGGACGATGTGAACATCGCGCTGTTCAGTCCGATTTGCGGGGGTGGCTTTATCTACGGCACCAAGCAAGGCAAGCTGAGAGTCTGCAGCACGTACCGCGGAGATTACGAAGATGAAGAGAACTGCAACGTCCTGGACGGAGCGCGCCGCTGCCACTACGACCAGTCGGTCATGTCGGAAGACAACGACGAGGACGACGACGAAGATGACGATGAAGAAGACGACGAAGAAGACGAAGACGAGGACTTTGAGGTAGTAGAAGCGGAAGGGGGCGATACCGAGATGGCGGACGGGGAAGAGGAGGAAGTGCAAGTTGTTAGTCGATAAAACTACCGGTAGGAAGTACCATACTGTTCCAATGCGCTGTACAGTAAAAGCAGAGGGGAATGACCATCACACGAAGAACACGGCGTTGCTGTTTGTTGTTGGTATTTTGTCTTCATTTTTGAATTCAGTGGCAGAGTTTTTGACTTGGGAGGCAACATGACACAAAATAGAAAATCGTCAACAGTGCCCTTCCGTACACAATGTTTAGTGCTCGTCGTCGGCGACGCGCGCTTGGTCGGCTCCGTGGCCGAACGTCTTGCCCAGGAACATCTCTTTGTCGAAATCGCTGCCGACGAACTGCGCCTTGTCCACTTTCCGCGCGCGGTTGATCATCTCGGCCGTGTCTTTCCGGAACGCTCTCTGGCGCAGCACGTCGTCTTCGTCGCCGCAGCCCCAGACTTCCATGGCTTCGATCATGAAGTTCTCCTTGGTCGAGAGGTGACCCGACTCGAACGACATGCACTTGGTGATCGTGTAGCTGCTCTCGTCCAGGTCTTCGCTGAGAAACAGGCGGAACTTGCTCGTGGTGCCACCCATGCCGATGCCGCGAGGCAGCGAGTAGCCCTTCGAATTGAGGTACATGAACCCGCCCTCACTGTTGCTGCTTGAGCCACTGCCAGCGCTCGCAGTCAAGCGGTAGATGTTGATATCAGGCTCGAGGCGAAAGAGGAAGCACCCGTTGCCGCCGTACGGTCGAGTCGACTCTTTCCACTCCGAGTCGCAGAACATGCCAAAGACCGCTGCAATGACAAAGTCATAAGAAACTGGAGTGAGCACAGTCTATCGATTGACAAATAAAAAGGAACACAGTTTCCCTTACCTCCTTCTGTGTCTTGAATGATCACGAGCGTCGAGCCCGTGTAGCCGAGGAGGTGGAAGCTGAGTCGGTTGAAACTCAAGCCATCCTGCGCGCTTGTGTAGAGACGATAGAGCGAATTCTGGATCGGGTTCGCCACGGAAGACAAGCTCACAAAGTGCGCACTGCCACACAGACATGCACAACAGGCAACATACACAAATAGTATGAGCGTCATAAGCAGGTGCAATGTCAATTGCATATAGCACCATATCTCTCACCTTGATACGATATCTGACTTGTGCGAAAGCCGCGGTGGGTTGTAAGACGGCCGAGCGATCGCACCAAAGCACCTCGCACCAAGCCACGAGACAAAGACCGAGTAGAAGAGCGGGAACTGCGCGCTGAACCAGCGCACAAACCCGTCGGTCGGGAGCTGCCGAGACGCAGCGCTGGACGCGGAGTACTCTACTGCTGCGCTTGCGAGCTTCTTTGCGACGCCGAGCGTTCGCTGCGGGTCTTCTTCTTCTGATGAGCTGCTGCCTCTCGACTCAGTTGCCATGATCAGAATCGCTAGCAGCAGCTGAGTGAGCTCGTTCTCAGAGATAGACGCACCACCTCTGCTCGCAAACAAGCGAAACAAGCATCGAACGACGGTCTGCGAGGACGACCGCACGCACGCGGCGACTACGAGGGCAATCAAACAGCAGCAAACAAACGCGGTGTCAGGTGACCGACAGGAAGGATAGGAGCATGCAAGCGCCAAACACAGTAAGTACCTGTCTGTACAAAATCGATCGGCTGGAGCATTCTGGACGTGGAACTGCGCGCTTCCATCTCCCGCGTATAGAGGCACAGCTCATGGAAAGTGACCCCCAACTGTCGGATTCGCGAGCTGTACTCGTCTGGGATCGCCGCGCTCAACGGCACGCGCAGCAGGTTCTTTATCCAGATCGATGGGAGGTGGGTACGGTACGCACAGGCTATTAGTATCCATCGTCTACGCTGCTACATTCGGCAAGGCACCCGCACCCGATTGGACATGTTATTACCTGCAGCTTCGCTTGCACATCTGGGACGGCTGTCGCTGCCGCCGTCACATCCTTGAACTTTGCCACGAGGCAGTCGTATTCCTGTGAGGGCACACAAACACAGGACGCAAGGCACGATATCGTAAGTGATGACGCATAGAACCGCTACACAAGGGTGCGTAGATACATGTACGCAAACGGACCTGGTCGCTGAACGGACCCTTCCACTCAGCCGCCCTGGCGCTCGCGTTCGAGTTGCCCATGCTCGCTTCAAAGTGTCAATTTCACAAGTGAGTGAGCTTTTCGTACTTTAACATGAGTCTGAGAAATGGCGGGTCTGAAATCTGAGAAAAACTGAGAAATTGAGAATGCAAATATCGGTACAATACCGATACAGATCACAATGAATACCGGTAGAACATCGGCATTTTCTTCCATTCGAAACAAACCGAGACATGTTTGACAACCGTTTCAGCCACGAAGAATACGGTACGCCACATGCTCACAAACAAAACCAATGTAATCGTGCACCTTCACTGCGAACGATCGCTTGTGCTGCGATCTCTCAGATCTCAATGCGCTCAATGTAGTATCACAAGGCACAAGGGCAGTCCTAATATACAATATACATTGCTCCGTCTTCCTATTTTGCGATCGATAGAAACCCGGTTGTTGCCATTTCCAAACCCCAAAACAAGTTGCAGCACCACGCCCACAAAAATAGACTGATCATTCTTTTGCGCCAAAAATAACAGCACCGCCACGCTGCCCTTTTTACAGCGATCCATCTCCCTTGCTTTCGGATGCAAGTTTGCCTCTATAATTTCATACATTACTTACAAGAGCCCGATCCCCACCTCATCTCAGGCAAATTTCTGATCTCTAAAACCTGTATGAAAGCATACCCTTTGTATTCAAAAAGGATGCAGCATATCGTGTTGAAGAGGAAATAGACTATTCATAGAGTGGGAGAGCAGGTGCCGCTTGCTCTCTTGGACCTTCGGACCCACTCTGTCAAGCGAGCAAGACAAGGCAATCGGCTATTCACAGTGGGGGACGACAGGCAACCTGCTTGCCAGGGAAGAAGCTCACCAAGCGCACGCGTGGAGCTCCTTCATTTCCTTCAGGGTCAGACCAGAGACGCAAGCAACTCACACACACACACACGCCCCACCTCAGCCCACCCGCAGAGGAATGAATCGACCGCGCGCTCTGTGGCGCATGGCGTCAGCAGCCGCCGCCTCCTGCCTGCTACTGCTCGGCGCCGCCCCCAGCGCCGTGCTCGCGGGAGAGTGCTCCAGCACGTGCGGCACGCCGTCGGGGCTCGAGTTCTGCTCGCACGTGTCCTTCGCCGTGTGCCCGTCCGACTACTCGTACGAGGAGCTCGACGCAGTCGCGCTGACCGCGTTCAACGCGTGGACGAACGCGACCACGCAGACGCTCGCCAAGCTCCCGCAGTACGAGGGCAAGAGCGAGCAGGAGCTCAACAAGACGGTCTACGACCTCGACCTCGCGAACACGAGCAGCTCCTGTGGCGCGTTCCTCAAGCGGCTGCAGTGCGCGATCCACCTGCCGGTGTGCGAGATCGGCCGCGACTTCACGCTGCTCTGCCAGAACTCGTGCCGCGACAACGCCAAGAAGAAGTGCCCGGGGCTCGAGCATATCTGCACGCAGTTCCCCGCGACCGAGATCGAGAGCAAGAGCAAGTGCTTCAAGCTCGACTATAGCGGGCCCGCGGTCGGCATGTGGGTCGCGGGTTTCACGATCTCGCTCGTGTTCTCGATCCTCAACTCGGTCGGCATCAACCTGCAGAAGCTCTCGATGACGCGCAACGAAGTCGCAGAGGTGAAGAAAGGCACGTTCAAGCAGCCCATGTGGGTGCTGGGCTTCAGCCTCGTGTGCCTCGGCTCGCTGCTGGACTTTGTCGCGTTCGGCATGGCTCCGCAGACGCTGCTGGCGCCGCTCGCCGCGCTCTCGCTCGTGTGGAACATGTTCATCGCGCCGATCTTCCACAAGGAGAAAGTGACCAAGCAGAACATCATCGCGACCGTGATCATCTTCTCTGGCGTCACGCTCACTGTGATCTTCGCGGGCCACAGCACGCCGTCCTACGAGCTCGAGGACCTCATCCACCTTTACCAGCAGCCGGTCATGTACGTGTACGTCTTCTTCGTCGTGCTCTTCATCGGCGGGCTCTTCTACTTCAGTCGCTTCATCGAGCGCACGCACACGTACGAAGGCGGTTTGTACCACATCATCTGCTACGGAGGCATCGCGGGAACGTTCGGCGGCCAGTCCGTGCTGCTCGCCAAGTCGACGGTGGAGCTGCTCAAGAGCGCGATCTGGGGCCAGGCCGGTGCGTACATGTTCACGCAGTTCGCGTCGTACCTGATCATCTTTGGCATGGCGATGTGTCTCGGCTGCCAGGTGCACTTCCTCAACGGCGGACTCGCGCGCTTCGATGCGCTCGTGGTCATCCCAGTGTACCAGAGCTTCTGGATCCTCACGAGCGTGCTCGGCGGCATCATGTACTTTGAAGAGTACGTCAACATGACGCGGTTGCAAATGTTCATGTTCACGGTCGGCGGCATCGTCACGATCGCAGGCATCATCGTGCTGCTCAAGACGCGCACCGACGGTGGTGACGGCAGCGAGACTGGACGATACGTCGAATTGGTAAGCACACACTGATAAGTGTATGGATGGCAGTCATGTGGAGAATTGTATTGATGGCTAACATTTGATTTGTTTTTGTTAAAACAGTCGCTGACGCCCAGCTCGGCGTGGAACGCGGACGACTCGGACGAAGAAGAGATCCAGCTCAAGCTCGCGCACAGCGACGACCGCGAAGAGCACTTCACCGGTGGCGCGAAGGTGGCGCCGCCGTCGTCGCCATCGACCTCATCGTCGACCTCCAGCAGCAGCTCATCGTCGTCGTCATCGTCGAGAAAGAGCAAGAAAGTGGCGGACGCGGACATCTCGAGCGCGATCTACCGCAAGTCGACGTCCGCGTCGCCAAAGGCAAACAACAGCAGCAACGGACGCAAGAAGGGCGACGAAGAGGAAGACGACTTTATTTAAGAGCAGGAGACACTACTAGATGCCTTCGGAATCGGCGTGGTCAAGACAGCCAGCCAGTCAGTGAACTCGTGAGTCCGAGTGCCTCAGGCTTCAAACTGTGAGGAGCTACGGACGGACGGACACTGGATGGGGGGGTGACTGGGCTTGGAGGTGATGAACGAACGCCGCCCATCAAGAGAGCGGAAGCGTCTAGTACAAAGTAGCAGATAGACGACCTTGTAGCATGCACATACACATAACCACTCGCTTCCATTTCCATTCAAGCAGCCTCAAGCAGTCCTGTCGTATGAACGACATCACCTTGATTGGAAGGTGCCATGCGGCGGTTTCACTGGAAAACTGGAAAAACGCGATCTAAAGGCTAGTGACACGTCACTATACGGCACTATAACGGGGGATCTGAGTTTCAGGATTAAAACTGCCCATCATCATCATCTCCCAGCATTGAAGAATGGCGAGAAGACTGAGGCAAGAGAGAAGCTCTCGCATTTCCTCTCTCACAGTGCAATCTTCCAGCAGCCACCAAGGAGACCCAAGGCAAACAGCCAACCAGCAGGAGCTTCAAGTAACAGAAGAGAGTTCACGACTGGCGATGAAGATCGCGAGTGTGTGGCTTGCGCTAGTCGCAGGCGCGCTGGCATCGCTCGCTGACGTCAGCGCTGCCACCACCACCACCACCGCGTCGAGCGGCAGCTGCCACGAAAAGGCGCTGGTCGCCGCTGGCAGCGCGCGCTTCTGCGTGCTCACGTCGCGCGTTTTGCGCATGGAGTGGGCGGCCGACGGCGCGACTGCTTCTTCCTCTTTCCGCGACGACACGACCATGCTGGCGCAGAACCGGCTGATGGACCAAGTGCCCGACTTCAAGGTGGCGAAAGACGGTGGCAAGGTCGTGATCACGACGCAGCACCTGCGTCTCGAGTACGATTCCAACTCGAAAGAGAGCTTCAACGACAACAACCTCAAGGTGACACTCTTGCAAGGCGGCGCGTTCGCTGCGAATGTCGACGACAAGGTCGCGTGGGTGCCGTCCATGACGGACGAGGTGCGCAACGACGCACTCCCCGGCACGATCCGCACGCTCGACGGCGCGAACGGCGCCATCCCGCTCGACTGCCAGAAGCAAGGGCCTGACTACATCCGCGGCACGCACTGCACGTACGGCATCATGAGCAAGAAGCGCGGCTTCGTCGTGCTCGACGACACGCTCAGCGCGGCGTTCGACCAGGACCCTTTGTGGGCGTGGCTCAAGAAACCCGTTACTGCATCGCAGCCAGTCGATCCAGCGACGTGCTCAGCTGTTCCGAGCGCCAAGCGCCGAATCTGTGGACTCGAGACCAAGACGCAGGAAGAGTGCACGGCGAAGGGCTGCTGCTTTGCCGCGAGCTCGCTGTTCGAAGAGCTCGCGAACGGAGCCGAGGGCTTCCGCTGCTTCTACAGCGCGACATCGTACCAGGATCTCTACTTTTTCGGCCACGGCCACGACTTCAAAGCCGCGCTCCACGAGTTCACAATGCTCTCGGGGAAGATCCCGATCCCCCCACGGTTCGCGTTTGGCGTGTTCTACTCGCGCTGGTGGGCGTACAGCGACGCGGATCTGCAGAAAGACATTGTCGGCCAGTACGAGGACCGCGGACTGCCGCTGGACGTGGTTGTCATCGACATGGACTGGCACTTGACGTTCTACAAGTCGCACGAGAGCGACCAAGCGGGGCAGCAGAAGGGCTGGACCGGGTTCACGTGGGACAAGAACTTGTTCCCGGACCCAGCGCAGTTCCTCACGTGGCTGCATGAGAAAGGCATCGCGGTGACGCTGAACCTGCACCCTGCGTCGGGCGTGCAGCCCTGGGAGGACACCTACGAAGAAGTCGCGAAGGCCATGGGGATCGACCCAGCAACGAAGAAGTACGTGCCGTTCCGCATCACGGACAAGAAGTTTGCTGCGACGTGGCTCAACATCTCGATCGGCGCGCGCGAGAGCGACGGCGTGGACTTTTGGTGGCTTGACTGGCAGCAGGGCGAGGACTGGATCGAGCGCAACGAAGGGCGAAGCGACATCAACCCGACGATCTGGCTCAACTACGTCTTCTTCACGAACCCGCACCACTGGGGGCTCACGCACTCGCGTCCAATGCTCCTGCATCGCTTCGGGGGCATCGGCAACCACCGGTACCCTGTCGGGTTCTCGGGCGACAGCTTCGCGACCTGGGCGACGCTGGGCTTCCAGCCGTACTTCACGACCATGGCAGCGAACCTTGCGTACGGATACTGGAGCCACGACCTGGGTGGGTTTCAGAACCCGCCCGAGCCGGAGCTGTTCACGAGATGGTTGCAGTGGGGGGCGTTTGCACCAGTGTTCCGAACCCACTCGAGCAAAGATTCGTCGAGTGACCGCCGCATCTGGAAGTACGCGGATGAGTACTACGAGATCACGCGCGCCGCGATGGAGATCCGCGCGTCACTGATCCCGTACGTGTACAGTGAGGCGTGGACTGCGCACCTGGAAGGGCTGAGCGTGCTCCACGGCGTGTACATTGACTTCCCCGAGCACGACGAGGCGTACAACTTCACGCAGCAGTACATGTACGGCTCGCAGATGCTGGTGTCGCCCGTGGTGGAGCCAGTCGCGAATGACACGCAGTTGTCGCCAAAGTCTGTGTGGGTGCCTCCAGGCGCTTGGTACGATTTCAACACGGGCAACGTGATCACTGGACCGATCGTGTACTCTAACAGCTACGCGCTCAATGAGATCCCTCGCTTCGCAAAGGCGGGCTCGATCATCCCAACAGCGCCGCACGAAGCTTCTGAAGGGAGCTCGTCGGTTGGCCAGAACGCCCACTTGCCCAAGAGTCTGCACTTGCTCGTGGTGCCAGGCGCGCCAAAGCACTTCTACGAGCTCCACGAAGACGACGGACTTTCGAAGGACTACCTCTCGGGCAAGAAGTCCTCGACGCTGTTCGACTTTAGCTCTAGCTGCGGTGGGGGCTCGAAAGCCAAAGCGTCTTCGGCCTCCTTTGCGAGACACGAGGAGGTCTTCCGCTTTGACACCACGAACCTACTCCAGGTGGCAGCATCATCGGCCTCATCGACGTTCTCCTACTGCAGCGGTGGTCAGGCAGAGTTCAACATCATGCCTGTGAAGGGCTCTTTCGCGTCGATGCCGAGCGAGCGCTCGTACAAGATCGAGTTCCTCGGTGCGCTGCCAGCGGCTTCGGTGACTGTGAACGGTCAAGGCATCAACTTCATCGAGTTCCCTGATACTGCGCAGCGAAGCCAGGAGGACGGCTTCTCGTACTCGGGCGAGACGCTGAGCTTGGTCGTGCACCTGAACGCGCCTCGCGACGTGAACAAGCAAGTCAAGATTGTGGTCCAGTTCATCACGACGCCAGCCACATTCGACGCTTCCACGCTGATCTCCCAGGGCTTTGTGGGCAAGTTCGCGCGTCTCCACGACGTAAAGGTGCTCCTGGACAACCAGTGGGCCAAGGACACGGTGTTCATGGACGACTACCCGCAGCTGCTCTCGGCCTCGGAGGTCGACCGCAAGATCTCGTACGACCCGAGCGCGCTCGTGAAGCTGCTCTCGGGCTTCGACGATCTCTTTGCGGCGGGTGTGAAGGAGCTCGCAGCCCTCAAGGAGCTGCACCCGGAGGTGCGCACGCAGGCGCTCGCGTTCCTCTCGACGAAGAGCTACCAGACGCAGAGCGTCAAGTACGTCGCCCACCCGTGAGTGGTGGTGTGCATGTTTTGTATTTGTATGGGGATCTGGATCGCCAGGTGCATTTTTTTCGCTCACCTGTAGTGGTGACATTTTTCATCAACTGCTTGAAGTTTTAACACCATCAGCACGGAACGTGCCCTTTCATATGAATCTCTGTCTCGTCTTGGCGGGCGATCAAGAACACCGCAAAGGTAACTTGAAGGAGATATGCACATGCTAGTGCTGGGATTTGATTCTGAGGCAGGGCGTAGTGTGCGTGCGTGTGTGAAATGACGCATGTGTACTTGCCATCTGGTCATCAAGGTGTCACCGATTACCAGCATTAATGCCAGCCGGACAAACACACGGAGAATTGCGAACGACTCAATGTCGCGCATTCTTGACGCCATTTTGCAATGAGCGGAATCGTTGATTGGTTTGGTGCTTGGACCTGGTCAGAGCATTCTTCATGCAATTCAACTCATCACGTCATGTTTCATGCTTTGGATGCTGAATATAGAGGTGAATCATCCTCCAATAATGAGCGCAGCATTCATTTTCCAAGTAAAAATAGATTGCACATTGTGGATTTTTGTTAAAGCAGACAAGGAGTTTTTTATTTGTAAAGCTGATCACCTCCCACCGAAAATTAATCCTTGTCACTGCTAGAACCTTTACAATTTTGTATTGATAACTACTGGTATTGCATATACCTGCTTATACTTAAAATGTAAGTTCAAAAACTGTTACTCATTAACAGTGTTGTGGCGTGTGTGTGCTGAAGAACTGTGTTTTGCGCGATATGTTCACTGGATGAGTGTGTCGTCTGTTGTTTGTTTCTGCGAGTTGTTGAGTGGGAGGATTCAATGCGCCTTGTTTGCCGATCTCAATAGGAAACAGCAGCCAAAGCAAACAAGAAAAGACAAGAGGAAGACCCGCGCGCATTAGCAGGTGAGTCCTCGGTGCATGAACGACACGGGCGTGAGGAAGGAAGAGAGTGGGGCGGTGCTGCTCACGCACATGTGCTCGTGCTCCTCCTGTGGTGATGGCTGATGGCTGTGCGTCATGGAGAGAAGCTGTGAGCAATGTGGATGAGTCAGTCGCCTGTGTTCTCTTCCTTCCCTTTCTGGCTCCACGGATCCATTTTAAATGAGAATTGATAGATGGACGACAGGCGAAGCCACCCTTCTCTTCTTTCTCTTGCTTTGAGTATGTGACGGTGGCTCATGGTGCTTTCGTTTCTCTACGTGTGTTGTCTGTGTGTGGTAGGCACTTGCACATTCATCAGAACCGAGAGGCGGCGTTGGCGTTGAAGACTCACTTGTTAAAGCGGACAAAGACACACACACACACACACACAGCACGCGCAGCTACCTACCCACATGACGTACACGTTCGCGGTGTACGACAAGCGGCCGCGCGCGATCTACACGCAAACAGGCGCGTTCATCTCAGTGATCAGCTGCTCGATCATCGTGCTGTCATACCTGCGCAAGCGCAAATGGCGGCAGCACCCGAACGGCCTGCTCTTCTGGAAGTCGGTGGTCGACCTGCTCTTCGCCGTGCGCTTCCAGTACGACTGGGACCAGTTCGTGAACCGCTACGGCTGCCGCGTGCTGGCGACCACGACGCAGTTCTGTTCGTTCGCGTCCGAGTGCTGGTTCCTCTCCATGTCGCTCAACCTGTACCAGTGCTCGACGAACCCGTTCACGAACGTCAAGCAGAACATGCGCTGGTACCACCTCTTCTCCTGGAGCGTCGGGCTCTTCTTCTCCGCGATGCTCTGGTTCTCCGAGGTCAAATTCAACCCGCGCTTCGATCCGGCGTGCTTCGTGGACGAGAGCGACACGAACTTTTTGCTCATGTACTACATCGTCGTGATCCTCTCGGTGTTCTGCGCCGTGGTCTTCTCAGTGCTGGAGACGCGCTCGCACACGCACGGCGGCATGAAGGAGGCGCTCGAGGCCAAGAAGGACGTGATTCGAAGCGCTCGAATCTTCACGGTCGCCTACATCATCTACCAGTGCATCCTCATCTCGCTCTGGATCTCCGACATCGCGTTCCTGGAGGAGAACGAGCCCATTCTGCAGATGGTGCGCAACATCACGTCCTTCCTGCAGACGTCGAAAGGCTTCATCGACTTGGTTATCTGGCTCTGCATTAACAACTGGTCGATCACCGAGTGCAGCGGCTTCAGAGCAAGCGACATCGAGGCGTCCTGCAACGACCGCTATAGCGACATCGACATCGATCTGCAGCCGCAGCTGAACGTCGCGCTGCGCAAAGAGGTGCTGCACTTCACGACGCGCGGGGTCGTGGCTGCGTCCTCGAACGCACCAAAGGTAAGCGAAACGCGCCGCGTGGTGCGCCTGCGGCTGCACGAGATGGGCATGACCGTGCGCTTCAACGACTACAACCCGGCGTGCTTCCGAGACATCCGGCGGGGCTTCGGCATCAAGGAGACGCTGTATCGGAAATCGTTCCTGGCGACGTGTCACGAGCGCATCCAGTCTGGCGGCTCCAGCGGCGCGTTCATGTTCTACACGGCCGACTACTCGTTCCTGGTCAAGTCTGTGACGCGGAGCGAGCGCGCCGTGTTGCTGCGCATGCTGCCGGCGTACATCAAGTACATGAAAGCAAACCCTGCGTCGCACCTCACGCGGTTTTACGGCTGCCACTCGATCGAGATGTACGGCCAGGACTTCAGCTTCGTGGTCATGGGGAATGCCATCGGACGCGTGAGCATGCACCAGTTCTACGACATCAAGGGCTCCTGGATCGATCGCAACGCAGAGGTGAGTGGTGTGAAGTGTGAATACAGACTTGCACGTTTATATTCTCATGAAGCTGACATTGATTGCTCTACTTGTTGCAGGCGCTTCCTCCTGGCAAGACCGTCATCTGCACGTACTGCAGCCACGCGTTCAAGTATGGATCAGGGTGAGTCTGCAGGGCTTCGATTGTCGCATCACTTCTTAGGCAAAGTGAACCTAACTCGCTGCTGTTGATCTTTGTAGTGAAAGCTGCGAGTACAGTATCCACGGCACGCACTTGCCGCACATCGTGCTGAAAGACAACGATTTCCGGCGCAAGCTGCGAGTGCTCCCTGACACAGGTATGCTCTTTAATTTCTACTGCGAAGAATGAATATTGTGGCTGCCTTGCTCATGCTTCTCTTCGGTCTCTTTTTGCAGCCAACGAGCTGGTGTCGCAACTGGCCAAGGACAGTAACTTCCTGTGCGAGCAGGGGATCATGGACTACAGCCTGCTGCTGAGCGTCCACAGCACAAAGTATGTCGTGGACCACTCGTCCTTTGACGCTAGCAGTTTGATCAAGTCCCCCACGAAGCGAAAGGTGAACTACCCAGTGTGTCATCCGGACGGAGAGGACTCGTACAGCTCCATCTTCAACGAGATGGAGCACACGGAGACGTCGAGCGACGAAGACTTGGCCGACATTGAGACGGGGAACCGGAAAACGTTCAACCGCAGCTGCCGCTACTCGGTGCTGGCGATGAACGACGAGAGCAGCCGCAAGCTGCAGGTCGACGCGCCGCTTCTCTCGAGCTCGAACCCGTCGTCCATGATGCGGTACGACTCGATGTCGTTCACGCCGTTCGACTATGGCTCTCCGATCGCCGACCAGTCCAAGTGGATCGGGACGCGGTCGCTCGAGAAAGTGGGTTACCAGGCGTACGCGGTGGTTGGCCCGGATTACTACACGATCGGCGTCGTGGACATGCTGCAGACGTGGACGTGGCGCAAGCGGCTGGAGCGATTGTGGAAGACGCTGGTCCTCCGCCACGACGGCTTCGGGATCTCCGCAGCACCGCCAAAGCTGTACGCGGATCGCTTTCAGCGCAAGATGCGCGACATCATGATGGTCTCGTCGTCGCAAATCGGGTTTGGGAACCACTGATAAAGAAATATGTGGGTAAGTGAAAAGAGATGAGGTGTTGATACGAATATAATAAACCAACGTTTGTACACTGATTGAGAATTAGCAGCAGCAGGTTCGGGTGAGGCGGTGGTGCGTGGCTGGGCAACGGACGTCTACGACTCGATGACCATCATGTCGTACTCCTGGAGCTTCTGCAGCGCCTGGAAGGCCGAGTGCGTGGTCAGATTGTACTCGAGCTCGCCCATCTCGTCCACGTCCGCGAGCGCCATGAGCGACCGCAGCTGCCGCTGGCTGACGTCCGGGAATGTGTTCTGGATCGCCGAGACGACCTCTTCGCGCGGCAGGATGCCTCTGTGGCCCTCGTCCAGCGCCTCGAGCGCTCGTGACAAGGATTGCTATACAACATATTGCAGAGGAAAGCGTCAGCGAACAATGGTGAGTCCCCAAGACAAAGACAAGAAGAAGCACACTACCTCAAAGGTGTGCTGGTTCATGTCAAGGATCGCGTAGTACTCGCTCGTCTTGCGGTACTTCTGCAGGTACGCTGCGAAAGTCTGCTGGCTGTCGAAGTTCACGAGCACGAGCACCATACCAGCGACGTGGGCTGCGAACTTCTCGTAGTTGACAAAGCCGCTCTTGTCCTCCTGGGCTTCGCGCATGACCGTGATGATCTGTAAACGCGTGAGACCGACGTCTGCTGCGCGAAACAGCCGCGTGAGCTCCGCGACAGTGAGCAAGCCCGTGGCTTCCGAGTCACCGCTGGCAAAGACCTCGACCAGGTACTGCGCGAGCGAGTCCTGGTCGTTCGGCAGCTCCACGACGCCCTGGATGAACACGTCGCGCAGCACGGGGAAGCAGAGCGGGATGAAGTCCTGGTACAGAATCTCGCCGCTGTTGTTCTCTGCGCTGGGGGCTTCGGACATGAGCAGATTCACTTCGCGCCGCGTGAACCCGAGGTCGGCATCCAGGAGCGCGTCCATGAACTCGAGTCTCGGCAGCGCGCCTTTCTCGTCCGCGTCGGCACGCTGGAAGATCTCACGCAGCAAACTCTCGACCTCGTCCTGCATCATGCCGTGGAGGAACACGTCGGTCACTTTCTTCGCAAAGATCTCCAGACGCGCCTGGCGCTGCGGCCTGGTCGATCTCGTGGAGCTCCTCTTCCGAGATCTTCATGTACGCTGGCACGATGCCCTGGGCCGCCGCCGCATTCGCCGCTTTTGTCCCCGCGCCGTCTCGTTTCACAACCAAATCCCGGAAATACTGCGCGCCGAACTCGTAAATCGCCTCTTTTGTCTCCATCTTGCCCTGCAGGCGCAGCGCTTCGCGCGTGAAGCTGCGCAACAGGTCCGGGAACTCGGTGGGCACCTGCAGGGGCTTGGCATACTTGGACGCCATCGCTTTCACGCTCTTGGTCTTCTTGTTAGTTAGTCTTCCTGGAGTTCTTCTTGGTTGATCTGTTGCAAAAGTGGTCGTGTTCAATCCTGGGGAGGAGTCTCTGACCTGAAAGGGCGTCGTGGAGTTACGATTTTTCACATGAAAATGGATGCAAAACACGGAAATGGTGACTCAAGCAAGTATATATATCCGATACAAACGACCCAGCTGGCGAGCATCTTCACAAAACCTGAAGCTCGTATCGTAAAGCAATTGTCAGTCGTTGTTTCACTTCAAACCGCAACACTAACTCTCCATGAACCAGTCGCGGGTCTCTGCGATGCCCTCCGAGAACGAGTACCCGGCCGTGAATCCCAGCTTGTCGCGCGACTTGGTCAGCGAGCACACCGACTCCTTCACGTCGCCGTTGCGCCATGGCACATTCTTGATCGCCGCCGACGAGCCGAACGTCTCCACGATCTTCTCCGCGACCTCCTTCACCGTCGTCTTGATGCCCGTGCACACGTTGAACACGTCAAACTCCTTGTCGTTCAGCAGCATCGCCGTGCGGATCGCGCGCGCCACGTCCTTCACGAACACAAAGTCGCGGTACTGATCGCCCTCGCCGCTGACCTTCAGCGTGCCGTTGATCTTCGCCTGCTCCATGAACCACGACACCACGCCACTGTAGGACGAGTGCGGGTCCTGACGAGGGCCGTACACGTTGAAGAAGCGCAGCGCGGTGGACGGGAGGCCAAAGTCGCGGTTGAAGTCCTTCATGAGCCCCTCCATCTTGAACTTGGTCGTCGCGTACGCGCAGATGCCGCCGGTCGCGGTCTCTTCACGGAGCGGCAGGTTCTCTGGGAGCGGGATGCCGTACGTCGCGCCGGAAGAAGCCGCGACGACGCGCTTCACGCCGTTCTTCACCGCCCAGTCGAGCACTTTTCGCGAGCCTTCGACGTTGATGCGCTCGTACTTCTCCGGCAGACGCGTGCTCTCTTCCACCGAGATGGCTGCCGCCAAGTGGACGATGTAGTCCACCTTGTGCACGATGAACGAGTAGTCGTTCACGACCGTGATGTCCTTCACGAGCACCGCAGCCGCGCCGCGGTTGAAGTTTCGTCCGTTGCTCATGTCATCGTACACAACAACCTACGCACAAGAGAGAAAGAGAGACAGAGCCATTAATAATCAACGCTCACCATCAAGTCATAGTTGAGTAGAAGCAGCAATAGCTGAACGTACATGGAAGCCGTTCGCGAGCAGGTCTTCGACGACGTGGCTGCCGATGAAGCCCAGTCCGCCCGTGACCAGCACGGTCGGCTTGGTGATGGAGTACTGCTGCTGCTGCGAGAGCGCGTGGCCGACGTTCGCCTGGTGGTACCCGCTGCCGAAGAGCACGCCCACGACGAAGATGATGACGACGCCCATGTAGACGTACATCTTGGGGAGCAGCATCCAGCCGTTCTCGGGGGCGCTCTTCCTTCGCGTCGCGGCGGTCGGCAGCATCTTGTTGCGTGCGTGCGTGCGTGCGTGCTTGTCGAGGAGAATGTGCGAGCTGCGTGCGCGCTTCCTTCTTTCTTTAGTTGTGATCTGGACCGAGAACGTGGAGGAAATCTTCAGAAACAACATGTCATTCGAACGTGAATGTGTTATTAAACACGTTGATATTTTATCAACACATAATCAAAGAAAACTTGAGCAATCTGGACGCATTATGAACACATAACCGAAATAAACAAAGAAAGACATTTGTTGTCCGAATTGTCCAGAATCGCTCCAAACTTCAACATAAACGGGATGAGCATATTGACACACATCATATCGCGTCTCGCCTCACGGACCGCGAGATCTTCATGAACACCTCACGCTGAAGTTCAGCGCCTTGGCTCACAGCATCCATCAAACGCACCATGCATGCCTCCCAAATCTTGAGATCCCAACTGGGCGATGAAAGACTTGCTCATGCTGTCACTCGACACTCAAGGTATCCGCATCAATACACACCATGAACACAAGAGCTGAACGACAAAATGCAGGCGTGGATTGACTCGTTAGACTACCAAAGCTAAAAGTCGAAAAAAGAGGACAACCTCTCTACATTTGCATCAAAGTGGACTGCACAGCAAAAAAACTAGTGACTGCCGCAAGCGCTTACTGGCCTGGGACAACAGCGGCGGTGACCTGGTCAAGAGGGATGTTCAGGAGACCGCGGCCGCCGTTGATGCCCTTGAAGAAGTCGCCGAACACGAGCGAGATGATGGCCATCAACTTCATCAAAATGTTGAGCGCTGGGCCAGAGGTATCCTTCAACGGGTCACCGACAGTGTCGCCAATGACGGCAGCCTTGTGGATCGCGCTTCCCTTGCCCTGGACAATCAGCTTGCCCTCCTTGTCCTCAACCGACACGCAGCCCTTCTCAACGTACTT
Organism: Globisporangium sylvaticum; assembly: GCA_023334975.1. Lineage (NCBI taxonomy): Eukaryota > Oomycota > Peronosporomycetes > Pythiales > Pythiaceae > Globisporangium > Globisporangium sylvaticum. The sequence goes on from JAADVK010000006.1 coordinate 68,154, forward strand.
CTTGGCATTGTCCCAAGCACCACCGGTGTTGGACTGCGAAATGGCAAGCTGCACACCCGAGGTCAACGCACCGACCAGAAGACCCGACACGGCGTGGACACCGAAGAAGGTACCCGCGATAATTGGCGAGAGCATCACGAGCAGTCCTGGTGGGATCATCTCACGGAGCGAGGCATCAGTCGAGATCTTGATGCAACGGGCGTGGTCTGGTGGGCCGTGGCCTGGAAGACCCTCGAGGAGACCTGGGATCGTCGCGAACTGGTGCTTCACTTCCTTCACCATCTCCATGGCAGCAACACCGACCGACTTCATGGTCATGGCGGTGAACCAGTACGGGAGCATGGCACCCATGAACAGACCCGCGAAGGTGATTGGCGACAGGATGTTGATGCTGGTCTCCTCGATACGGGTCACGAAACCACCGAACAGAGCAAGCGACACCAGAGCGGCAGAGCCGATGGCGAACCCCTTGCCGATGGCGGCAGTGGTGTTACCAGCAGCGTCAAGGGCGTCGGTCTTGTCACGGACTTCAGCTGGGAGCTCCGCCATCTCCGCAATGCCACCGGCGTTGTCACAGATTGGCCCGTACACATCGATGGCGAGGCACGTGGCGAGCGTTCCGAGGAAACCAAGGGCCGCAAGAGCAACACCGTACATGCCGGCGACCGAGAAACCAACGTACACGGCGATCGAGATGACCGTGATTGGGATGATGGCCGACTTGTAACCAAGAGCAAGACCGTAGATGATGTTGGTGGCGGCACCAGTCTCGCAAGCCTGGGCGACCTCACGCACTGGGCTGTAGCTGTGCGAGGTGAAGTACTCCGTCACGAAGCCGACGATGCAGCCGCCCCACAGGCCGACCGCAACGCAGTAGAAAGCCCTCAGAGGGGTCACCTGGTACACCGCGCCGATCGTGAAGTTGGCTGGCAGCAACCAGAAAGCAACTGGCACGATGAACGCAGTCATCAAAGCAGTGGACACGAAGATCTGCACCTTCAGCACAGTCTCGACATCCTTCTCCTTGCGCACTGGCCACACGTGGGTGGCGAGGAACGTGGTGGCGGCGGACACGAAGATACCCGTGGCGGTGATCACCAGTGGGAAAAGCACAGCTGGCCAGCCCGCACCGATGATTTCTGGGCTCTGGGTCGAGATCACGAGGGTCGCGCACGTAGCTTCAGCGAGCGAACCGAAAAGGTCCGAACCCATACCGGCGACATCACCGACGTTGTCACCGACGTTGTCGGCAATGGTGGCTGGGTTGCGCGGGTCATCTTCCGGGATGTTCTCCACGACCTTGCCGGCAAGATCGGCACCGACATCAGCAGCCTTGGTGTAGATACCGCCGCCGACACGACCGAACATCGCGATGGACGAACCACCGAGACCGTACCCAGCAATGGCTTCGAAAAGCTGCTTGGAGTGGGTCGCAAGTGGGTACTGGGTCTCGAAAGCCTTGATCAGGATGAAGAGCACCAAGAGCGCGAGCGAGGTGAGACCGAAGCCCATGACACCACCGGCGCGGAACGCGGTGTTGAACGACTCCGACCAGCCGCGGGAGCCCTCCTTCATGGCCGACACTGTGGTGCGGGCGTTCGAGTAGACAGCAACCATCATGCCCATGTAGCCAGCAGCCATCGAGGTGAGACCACCGACGGCGAAAGCCGTCGCAGTCAGCACGCCCACGGTCCAGTCGAACTTCTGGTTCTCCTTGTTCACGTACGAGGTGAGCACCAAGATGACGCCACCGAACACGATGATGAACGCAAAGCACAGCGTGTACTCCGCCAGCAGGAACGCGCGCGCGCCTTCCTGGATCGCCGAGTAGATCTCAAAGAGACGGTCGGCGGTCTGGTGGCGCACGTCCGACGACAGCAGCGAGTAGCCGTCGCCGCGGCGCGTGACCTTGATCTTGGACACTTCCCAGAAGAGGTAGGCGGCAAAGAGCATGCCGAAGACGCCCGAGGCGACGATGAACGCGTACGCTTCCGTCGCGGTCGCCATGCTGCTGATGGATATTCTTGAAACGAGCCCGGTCGATGGATGCACGGACGAGGAAGCAAATTCCAGAATGGCGAGCCAAAAGGCGAAAAGGGGGGAAGTGGCGCAGCGCGCGCCACTCGCGCTCGCCGACATTTTGCTTGCCCTTCAACTGCCGCAACCACAGATCTTTTGGCTCGAGATTTGCGTTCGACTTGGGCTTTGTATGCCATACAAACGCCAAGTGCATCTGGTTTGCACGCGCAAACCTGATTCTTCTTTGACCAGCGTTTTTGATGGGAAAAACCTTGGCTTCCGCCGAGGTTTTGAGGTGCTTTCAAGTTGAAGCTAAAAAATAGGTTATATTAATCAAAAGGGTAGATTACGGATTACAGATCCCGTGGATTCTAGATTTTTATTTAGAAACCGTGACTTGGTAGAGAAATACGTTGGACCACAGAATGCTTCGTACACCGGCTACCGAGTAAATCGGCACCGACATAGAACAAAATAGTTTGGTCTGATTGGCCAGAAGAGCGACCATCACTCCCACCAATATACAATTCAAAGAGAATATTCATTCTCGAGAGAATGCTATCAAACTGTCATTATGGAAAAATGACTGGAGAATGTGAGCTCATACTACAAAGTTTAAGAGAAGGTTTCACTTCGACTGTGTATTCGCGAGAAGCAGAGTGATGGTCTTTCTGAGCAGTTTGTGTGTGTTTATTTATACTCTGCACAGCACATAACCTGCCTTTTTGTATATTTCTGTCTCGTAAACCGTTATGCTCGTCGAATGCAAAAATAGAGTAGCCTGTTTAAACAGCGACACGAGAAGTATAGATACATAGAGGTTTCTGTGTTTGGATTTTTTTCGAACATGCAGGCAAGGATTCGCTTGCAAAAAGTGAGTCGAAAAAGGGCAAAGCTCTTCTGGCTCTTCTCGACATGGTCGGGCGTGGGTCAAGATTGCGACCGTCGGCCTCGAGTGCGTGTGCATAGAGAAGCGATCGATCGCGCAGGGGCAGGACAAACGGCCATGCCGAGCAGCAGCAGCTGTGGCTGGCAATGGGCAACACGCCGTCCAGCACCAGAACGCAAAAGATCTTCTCGAGGCAAAAGCGTATCTTGGGAGACAAATGCCTGGAAGCCTTTTGGCGAGGACGGACTGATTCAATGGACCGATTGACTCTCTTTTTGTATTGCGAATCCAAGTGAGTGAGTTTGGTTGGATAGGGGGCGTCGAGTACCTACCGTGGTATAGATAAGAGATAAGGGCGGAAGAGCAGCTGCGCCGAACGTTCCCGATCGTCGCGTGGTCCACGCCACTCGTTTGCTGGTGTGAGGCTTCGGAAACGATGGGTGAACCGAACGGATGATGAATGCGCGCGCGTGGGCTTCCTGAAGTCCGACGGCCGGATTGGTCGACCGCGCCGCTCAGAATTGTCCCCAGGCGCGTGGCAATGCTGCAAAGTGCACCAGTGGGCGATCGATTTCACTGGCAGGCAGGCATCGCATCGCATGAGGCAGGCGGGAAGATCATGGCTGGAAGGCTGAAGTGAGAGAAAGCTGAAGAACGAATGAACGAGCAAACTCATGCCGGCCCACCAACGGACGATTCGCGTCGAGACTGCGTTTGGATTTGCAGTTTTGCTGCTTGGAGCGCGTCATGACGGTGTTTTCATGGTGTTGTTTTTTTCGAACGCGGTTGTCATCTTCATGGTCAAATTGAGACCTCACTCATCAACAGAAAAGCCTTCGCAAACTTCAGAAGTTCAGGATCCGTAATGTTGATTGTCAAGCGGGACAAGACAAGAGCGCTAAGAGTGTTTTGTTGTTTTCTGGCAGCATGGCTGTTTTCGGTTTTGCGTTGGGACGAGCACGCGCATGCGAACGCTGGAGAGCTCCATGAATCTACAGATTCTGCTTACCGTAGGACATTTTTCGTTTTGCAAGAGGGATTGTCGAACCTGAAGAACTCGCTGCATGGCAAAAATGCTCATTGCATGGTTTGCCGGCACATCCCTGGCGAGATTCTGACAGGTTTGCATGTACTTCGAAGTACAATGAGTGTAGTGCTTCGAGTATGGACAAGTTACATATCAATTGTGTGCATGTCGAGAATGCGCAGACTGCACCACTTCACTCGCTTGCAAGGTGGTTCCTTTGGGAAACACTTTTTGCAGCTAAAGTCTTCGTTTTCAGCCGTTTATGCATTTTAAGAGGACAAATACGCAATTATAGAAAACTCAATGTTTCCTTTCCGCATTTCAAGTGCGCGCGCAAAATGCGGAATGCGGCGACGACGACTCCTGCGTGTTCGCGACGAGTGCGAAACGACCACGCCTTAGAAGCAGAGCACCACCGCTCACCAGGTAGAGAGTCGCTCTTACTCATGCAGATGGCCGTTGTCGTCAGCTGGGTCGTTTTTCTTTCTCTTGTGGAGACGCCATCCGCCGAGTCGTGCAAGTGCGAGGAGTCGGTGGTTTCGCGTTGCAGCGCTTCGATGCGATAGATGGCTGAAGGGCGCTCTTTCGCGATCCCTGAGCCGTCAGTATCGGATTTCCAGAGCATTGGGCCGGTTGCTTGCGAGTGACTGTGCGCGCGTCTGCGACCTTCTTCTTGTCTGTGTGAACCTTGCAGCAAGAGTGGGTGAGCCAGAGAACGAGCGCGAGCGAGAGAGAAAACAAGCAGAGCTGGACCAGGTAGTAGTGGTGTATTGCGCTGTGCCGACGTCTGCGTCATCTTCTGGCTGACATTCCTGAGTGTTGTTTCGGCTCTCAGCGCGTCTCAAGTGGTGTAAAGAAAGATACGACGACGCCGACTTTGTCTTTCTGCGGTAAAGAGGTTCGTGCAAGATGGACCTCGACCTCGACCTCGACCTCGATCCGAATGAGAAAATCTTCGACGATGCGGAAGCGCGTCGGGAGCCGCATCGCCAGATGTCGCAGCTGAGTCCGCGACGTTCATCAGATGCATCGAATGCGACGACCACGCTTCCGTTCTACGAAGATATTTCTCCAAGCGTGGCACTCGCGAGGCTCTTTGAATGGTTTCACAAACCGGCAGCGAGAGGGAGTGCGGTGACCGACGGTGAAGACGAGAAGATCAGTCGCGAGGAGTTCAACCAGCTTCGCAAGTGTGTGGGCAAGCAGTCTGTGACAGAACGAGAGTGGAAGAGAGCGTCAGAGGAACTGGGTGCTGCAGAAACGGAAGAATTCGTCGCCAGGAGAGATTTCAAGGCGCTCTTCGGCCCACCTCCGTTCTTCGGCAGCCCGACCGTGCAGGGCGTTGTTCGAGAAGTGATGAAGACCGAGGAGTTTGTTCACTTCGCACAAATCCTGGTGGCGCGATTTGGAGTGGAGAGTGCCGACTCGTCTTCCGGGTTGTCGGGCTCGGAGAAAGTGATGGGGTTGGAGCAAGTACAAGATATGCAGCGAGCGTGCTGTGCTGATACGGTATTCGAGCAGGCGGAGTGGATCGAGGTGTGCAAGAAGCTGCTTCTTCCGGAGACCACCCAGCGCCTCACCTGGATGCAGTTTGCTGAGGCACTCTCTGTCAACATCAAGAACAAACGCATTGGCTCTCCTCACGCGGACCCTGCAGCGATTGTGTACGCAGTCCTGGCGAATGACAAGGTGCTGGCAACGATAAAGGACGCCGACGACGACCAGGTGTCCCAAAAGGCGTTTACGAATCTGCTTCGAGTGCAGCGCGAGAAAGTCGACGATGAGGTGTGGCTGAATCTGCTGCAAAACATGCAGACCACGCACAGCTATCGACAGGAGCGACGCGGGCGGAAGAACTCCTTCACTGAAGCAGATGCGAAAGACGATGCGGATGGCCATGGTCACGAGCAGCCGCTTGTCATTGTTCGCAACACCCGGAACCAAGTGCTGTCGTACGAGATTGTGTTTGACGAGCACGGTGATATCGGGTTGGATCTGCAGTCGGATTTTTTTGGCCAGTGTTCGACAGTTGCTGAAATTCGTGGTCAAGCTGCGCGCCATCCGATTATCCAGAAGCATGACATTGTGGCTGCCGTGAATGGAGTGAACCTGACCAACGAGACGATGGCTGCGAATAAAGATGAGGAGCAACAGCGGGTCGCCTTTGCGAAGGGGCTGCTCAATGCCAATGATGTCCGAAGAGTCACTTTTCACCGGCAAGAATCGTACTATCAGTACAACGCAGACGAGAAGACGCTGCGTCTGTGTCTGAAGACCATCGAGCAAATCCCTCCAGACGGCAAATTCCAGATCCAGATTCCTCCCGGGTCGTCGTGGAAACCATCTTCGAGCGATGGAGGTAGTTCGTTGAAAGTTGAGTTCGAGATTCCAAAGCACCGGGACTTTGAGCAAGCGGTGGTGTCGTGGAATGAAGCATTGCAGAGTATTGAAATCGGTCTGGACGGAGAGACCGGCATCGCGAAGAGCTCGACAGTGGCGATCAAAGTTTCGGGCATCGATTGCGGCGACGAGATCGTTCTTGGACCTTGTGAGCTGACAGAAGGGGAAGCTCAGGTCTCTGAAGGTGAAAGCCTGTCTGCGTGCTCTGTTATCCTATACTCGAACTGGAACTATCATGAGAGCACGTTGGGCAACCCGCTTCGAGATCGTGTCCGACGTGCCGATGACGAGTATTTCGACTCATCGTTGAAGCCGCTCGGTAGAGATTTTCGTCCTGGAGAATCTGGTCTGACTCTGGGAAGCGACTTCTTTGGACAGTGTGCTGTTGTGACCGCTGTAAAGCGAATGTCTACAGCTGAAGAACAAGAGGTGAGAGAGCACGACATTCTTGCATCGATCACCTCTCTCGGCGGGAACGATGGGAGGACTGTGAACCAGCTGAATTGCATCAAGCCGTTCGCGTTGAGCAAGCGTAATGCTGAGGCGCATATCAAAGAAGTGAGGAAGCAGCTTGCAGCTTGCTACAAGTCCGGTCGTTCGTACCGTCTCGAGTTTTGAGGCTGAACTCGTTTTTCTTCCACGAGAGTGGTCGAACGATTTTCACGTTCCGTCCCTTGGTGTCGCTTCTTGAGAGTACGTCGCTGGTGATCAAGATGCCGAACACCAAGTGGCACGTGTCTGGTCCATTAAGTGCAAGCATTCTGGACCCGTCGGCGATCAAAGTCCGTGAAGTTGTGTGGGACTCGCAGCAGCATTCGGTGCACTTGAAGCTCGACAACTGCTCGATTCCCGAGCCAAACTCTGTCGTTGTCGAGATTCACGGCATAGCGCCTCCGTCGAAGGAGAAAACGTGGACTCTTGTTGGGGATGGGAAGGCGTCAAACTGTGCTGGGTAGAGCGAAGTCGTCGGCGTTTACGCTGGAGATGCAGGAAGCGCACCTGAGATGGAGTTTGTTCTCCGCGAGCATTGGCACTCCTTCATTGTCGGCCACCAGGGCATCGAAGCATTGAAAGTCAACGAAACGCTGAAAAAGTTCAAGACGAATCCGGCGTCGCTGTGGGAAGTGCTGGAGTACACAAGCCTGCTGTTCGAGATGTGCAAATCGAAGGATTCCGAAAACCTGTCGTTCTCAAATTTAAACAAGCTCATCGGGCCGGTATGTGGTGACGGGAAGACGATGTCTCTGTCGGAGTGGAACACATTATGTCGAAATCTTGGCGCAAAGCCGCTCGTCGGGCTCACAAGACGCCAATTTGCTTGCTGCTGGAACGAGGTGACAGGGCTAAGCAACCACAATGCAAAGGAGATCTTCGTGCGCATCGAGACAGCCAGGGAGCTCTACGCTGAAATCGTGCAGATCTTTCAGGAAGATGAAGATGAAGATGTGATCACGAAAGAGACGGTTGCGAAACTGGCCAAGATCGGCGGCTTTTCGGCAAAGATGACGAAGAAAGCGCTCGATACACTGGACGAAGAGAATCGACCCGGATGGGACTGTGATCTCTTTTCCCAGATCGTGTGTGGAGCGAATCGTGGCTTTCGGTTTGAAGACAATGCGTCGAGTCTGTGGATCAAAATCCATTTCGCGAAGAAACTGTTCAGCGACTTCAGCACCAAGAACAAGATGAAAAAGAAGAACTTCGTCGATTTACTCGCTGCCGCCAAAGTGACGAAGCCGAAGCTTACAGGTGATCTGTGGTCTGAAATTTGCGACAGCGTGGGGCTCGATGAGACAAGTGGGTTCAGCTTGGGGGAGTTCCTCGAAGTCTACTCTGGCAATCTGCTCGGCTCCCGCCATCCTCTTGCGGATTACTATTGAATCGAGACGTTCAAGTTGCTCCCGGAGCGGCGTGCGAAGAATCAAGAGGCTAGCAAGGAGGCAGCGCTGAACGTTGCTCCGGAGAAGATCAACGTGAAAGATATCGCGGCGAAAGCGTTAGACGATATTGCCAGTACTGACGAAGTCTTCCAGGAGCTCTTGGACCAAGGCTTGCAGTTTAGCAAGCTTGAAGCGGTCGAGGAGCGTGATGCGACCAAAGAGTTCGCCTTCGAAAGCGAGCTCGCAGGAAAGCAACGTTCCAGATCGAAGGGTTTTCTGCACTTGCAGATTGGAAGTATTTCCGAACTGGCTGGCCGCCTTGACAACACCAACACGCAATTCAACAAGGATGGAAAGGAGCCCGAAGAACTGTACGCGATGTTCGAAATCACAGATGCTCAAGGATTGCAAGGCAGGACGCCCAAGCCGCCGAAAAAGAATCCATGCAAAAAGATCAAGGAAAACTTGTTTGGGAACGAAGACGCAGACTCCGACTGCTATGCAGTTGAGCGCGATGAGATGTGGGACAATGGAGCGACGCAACTGCTGATGAGGGAAACGCACGAGACCGAGAAGCTGCTGAAAACCTGCACGCCTCATACCCCAGACTACGACGCAGCCTTTGCCAAGCTGTCCGCGTTGATGAAACGCCTTACTCCCACTGGGCCAGAGGTGGCAGGAGACGATGCGTTTGACGGGCGTATCTTCTCCAGTGTTATACTGCGAGATCCGTCTCCTGACGCGATTGTCCGCTTCCCAGACGACCAATTTCGTCTGTACGTGAACATGGACGACGGGAGCCCGCAGAAGCTGCTCGTGTGCAAGTTGTTCAAGCGCATTGGGTCGGAAAGGAGTCGTCTTCAACTGGAGCTGGGGTATGCTATCGATGCGCAAAAGAAGGCGGAGATGACTTACACCATTCTGAGAGATTTGGTCGAGCAGCAAGAACAGCACCTTCGTCATGTCGTTGCTGTCAGCCATACGACTGGTAAGGACGCTGCAGACGACAGTCGTGTGTGGACGGCGCTGTCGAAACTCAGGCAGAAACGCCAAGATCCGCTTGAGTTTGAAGCAGAGGTTGGGAAGCGGAACCAAGACTTGCTTGAAGCGCAGCAGAAATTGGATGCAGCTTTGCGGCTTGAAGAAGAGACTGAGCATAATAGAGGCAACCAAATTCAAGAGACACCAACCGACGCGACGGCGCCTGGGGTCGACGCGCAAAAAGAACAACTGGGAGAAGGCGCCGTTGTGCCCGACCCAATGAAAGGGAAGCTGATCGGGCTGGCGTTTTTCGATGCGGAAGAGCTGTTACATGTTCTACACGACGACAAGGAGTTCGCAGATGATGTGGCTACATTCACAACGGAAAAGTTCAAAGACGTCGGAGTGTTGCTTCTCAAGTTCGAGTACAAGCGCGCACTCCTGCAGCAAGAGACCCCTTGCGCTCCTCTTCCATGGATCACAATCGCGATGTCGAGCAATGATGAAACCTGCGTCGTCGAGAGAATACGAGAGGAGCATGCGTTCGAGTACCCGTCCCATTCGCACCTGGAGCTGCAATGGAAAACAAATGGATTGAAGACAGGAGATCGGTTGTGTTTGGTGCGAGAAGAAGACAACTTCAAGCTGAGTATGCCGTATTTCCTTGTTCTCTGGAAGGCCATGGATGATGGCAACAAGAAAAGCACCAAAAACAAAGATGGCGAGGACAAGAATGCGGACGACGAGCGTTGCGAATGGTGGATCCCAGAGATCCTGAAGAAGATGTACTCGGTTCCAGGAGAGAAACTTGTCAGCACTGATCCGTCAAAGACGCATGGAAGCCTTCAGTTGCCATCGTCGATTGGTTTGAGTTTACCACCTGGCACGTACAAGGTGTATTTGATTCGAAATGAATCAGATAAGAACGGAAACAACTACCGAACAGTCCTTGGAAAGACGGCATCGCTAGCAGTCCTCCCAGGTGTCAACAGTGTGCACACATCGTTTGGAACCACCCCTTTGATCGACGTGAAGCCTCTTTTCGCGTCTCTCCAAGTGTTTGCTGAAGACGATCGATCCGTAGTCGCCGATGCTTTGACGAATCAAGATGGTTTCCGCGATCCAGACTACCTCGCCCGAATCGAGCTGGAGCAGGAAATTGAAGTGACAAGGCGCGAGATCAAAGCCAGCGAAGCGACTTACGAGAGAGTGAAGCACAAGAAAGACGGCAAAGTGGTGGAGCAGAAGATCGCACAGCACAAAGCGATTTTGGAGCAACTTTTGGAGCAAATGAAACAGTTAAAGGAGAAAGAAGCTACAGCGCTCCTGAATGCCTCCCCTGCGTCTGGAATTGCACCTCGACCAGCTGGACCGGGAACACAGAGAGCCCAAGCTCACACCGTATTTTCAAGTCAGGAAGAGGTGGTGCTGTCGTATCGATTTAACGGAGGCGCTCCCTCGGCACAGGATCGGATCGTCTTTCTCCCAGCTGATGTTGTTCGGGTTTCTGATAATTTGCGATCCACTATTCTCGGAAAGCTTCAAGGGAACAACTCGCAGCAAGTCGACGTGGTCCGAGAGACGATGGAGCGAGAGCTGATTGAGGTGGAACAGTTCTTTGAGCTTAAGTTCTCACTTCGGGGTATCCGCAACATCTTCAACCGAAAAGTGAAGCCGCTCTTTGGATGCGGTGGCCGTACCGGACCAGAAAGCACAAGCGACACCTTCAAGGCGATCACTGGAACAAGCGACGGGTCGTTCGTCTGGGATGAGTGCATGAGCGCGTTTAGTTCTGCGCCACCAATTGCGAAGAAGAACTTTTCGTTCATTATTCGCGATCTGCTGGACGAAATCGGTGCTCGGAAGACTCAGCTGGGACTGACAAACGTTGCTGCCGGAGGCGGGGAGAGTAAACTCTCAAAGCTCAACTCGCTCATGAAGTTGGGGACGGAAGTGCCAGTGCCAGTCGACTCAGATGAAGAAGATACGAATGGCAATTCAAGTTCGAAGAATGCTGTCATCGGAGAGTGCAAAACCTCGCTGGGGAATCGCTTTCGTCAGGGCGGCTTCTATGTCGCCAAGTATGTGCGTCGCACCGGTGAAGAAGGAGCAAGCGATGAGGACATTCTGAGCTGTGCTGGAGAGATTTGCCGATTCGGACCGTTCTACATCGAGCCAGCGCGTTTCTCCTGCTCGCCGTCCCAGATGTACTTCTACATCACCAAGCTCTTCGTGAAGTATGTGATGTCGGACGAAGGCGTTCTCGTTCTCAAAATTGTCGGGAATGCGCTGGTGTCGTTCGTCAAGTACTTTCTCGCAGTGGTCAGTTTGTCGTTCAACATCTCGGTGCTCGCAGGAAATTTCAACATTACTGGTAAGTTTGACCATACCCGGATCGACAAGATTCTGGGCAGCTTCAGAGAGAGACTCGCAAGCTTCTACGGACCGATCGAAGTGGCGCTGCATGAGATCTACACGTTCTTCAACGGGTACATCGCCAAACTCATGGAGAGGATGGGTATTCTGAAGATCGCTGGCGAGTGCGTGTCTGGTTTCTTCCTCTATTACGTCCTGGTGTTGCTATTCGCTGCCACTTTCGTGGTGTACGTCGTCGTCCAAGAGGATTTGCTGCTGAAAATCCAGAAGATCCACACGTACATGCCGATCAACCCTGGCAAGTCGCTGCTTGCGTTCCTGGAGCAACTTGGCGCGCTACTCGTGATCCCGCTGTATCTGACGATCAAGTCCTGCGTGCTGTTTATCTCGGGGCAGTGGGAGTACTTCTACACGCACTTACAAGGCGAGAAAGGACTCGCTGAGTTCAATCTACACTCGACATATCGACACAACGAGTGCGATGCAGAGTTTGCGGAGATAAACTACGGGTTCGGCATCGCGGGGCTGATCCTGATCGTGGCATTCCTGTTCGTGTGCCTGCCGCTCCTACTCCTGGATCTCTACAGCTGGGTGCCGCTGTCTGAGCTTGAAGAGCGACAGAAGTTGACGGATCTCGCGCACAGCTTCGATCGTACGGATATCAAAGCCGCCGTCCACAGTAACGCCAATCTGACCGAGTGCGGACCTCGCAAGTGCCCTGCATGGTGCGCACGGATCTGGAAGTTCCAAACGCACTACAACGACTACATGACGCTGCAGTTTCGCCAGCTGGTGAAAAAGTACGGCATTCTGGGTCTGCTGTGTATGTTCGTCTACATCTACATGAACCTGATGCTGCAATCGATGGGGCGGTCCCTGGGGGTGCTGATCGGGTGGAGAAGAAGCGGCCCGTACATGTACAGGAACGCGTTGTATCAGCCGAATTCCAGGTGGAAGTGCTACGATCGCTTCTGTCTGCGCTTCAACTTTGCGTGGAAGATCCAGTACATCAAAGACAAGGTTGTGATGCCGTTCGTCAACGTTGTGCTCGTGACTTTGGGGCTCTGGGGAGAAAACCAGTGGAAGGAGTACAACGTCGAAGAGCGAGCGAACAACTGCTACATCAGGGAGCCGAGCGGCGAAATCAAGCAGCTGCAGATGATGTCGCTGCATGGGAAGATCACAAGTCTCTTTTGGCTGTGCATCCCGAAGACCATGGTGTTGGCGTACCTCGCAGAGGTCCTGAATCGCGGTCCAGTCTTCAGCTATTTCCTGAACAAGCAGTTCCTGCAGGCGGATATCCCCGGATCGGAGCGGGAGCGAGACCCCGTGTGGCGTTACCTCTCGTTTTTCAGCTTTGCAGGCGAAGAGGACGTCGTCCACCTTTCTGACACGCGCTTTTACAGCACCGTCCTCAAGTGGGGGAGCTCTCTGGTGGAGATCATCACCTTGCTGATGGTGTACCCCGACGGTCACCAAAACCGAGCTTTCCTGTTTGGCGTCGCCTTGATCTCAGCGACCGTTTCTCCGCTCCTCGAATTTAATGAGCAAGTGATCAAAGCGTACGTAGACTACAAGGAGACAGTGGAGAACTTTGCTTCATCGAACAAATGCTTTTCGAAAGCGAAAAAAGGAGCAAACATGCTCAAGGGGGCAAAGGACACTCTGGACAACGCTCCGAAAGCTGCCGTCAATCTGAGAGCAGGGAAAAACAACACCACAGGGAACCCACCTACAGCAGCAAGCAGCAGTCCTCCTCTAGCAGCAGGTGCTCCAGTCGTCGGCAGCGCACCAGAAAACAGCAATCCCGCCACCGCCGCAACAGCAGGTTCTGATGTCGCAAGCACCGCTCCTGCAAACACCAACGCTCCCACGGCAGCAGCAGCTGCAGTTAGTGCGCCAGAAAGCAATACTCTTCCCATAACAACAGGCGCTCCAGTCGCAGGTAGCCCACCAGCTCCCACTCCCAATCCAGCACCAGCTCCAGCACGAAACACAGCGATCTCATCAGTAGCAGCGACTACCCCAGCTGTGGTTCACTTTGGTGGCGATGATGAATGGGGTGTTGGAGAAGAGCTGGGTGATCTCGTCAATGGCACTGAAGACCTAGTGGGAGATGAACTTGAAAATCTCGTGGGCAGCGATGGGGCTGCTGCTTTGCTCGTTGCAGCAGGGGTCGGCAAGCCAAAGAAGCAACTGATTCTGCTGAACGCGATGCCAGAGATCAGCTACGTCGTTCTCACAGATGCACTAGACGCGGGCGAGGGAGAAATCACTGTGAACTGGCAGATCAATGCGAGGCAGCGATTTCATGCGCTAGACGTGATTGTCATGTTCCCTGCTCGCGAAGCGGGGGGTTTCAGAATCCGGACCATGGAGGATTGCATTTGCTATCGTCTGCTGAAGCATAGAGGCGTCGAGCCGTTTGGATGGAAGCCGGACAATCGAAGCGATGAGGACTTTGAGCACGAAGTGATCGTCCGTCAGGCAAAGTCTCTTCGTGACCTCACTGAGAGAGATATCAAGGAGACTACAACTCCAATTTACACCGTGGACGGAGAGCGATCGGAACAAAAAGCTACAGAACACGGTGGGATGCTGAAGTTAGCAGACATCAAGATGGACACGATGATGAATTCGCCCAAACTGAAGCCTTACAAGAAGAAGATGAGCGACATGCTGGAAGAGGAGGTTAAGGAGAACAAACCCCACGCCGTGGTACGTGAACGGAAACAACTGCATGTTGTATGGTGGAAGCCCAACTCAGACTGACCAATTTTGTTTTCTATGTAGTCACGACGGGCGACTCGGATGTTGAGCAACAACGGGGCTCTGAGCACCGAAGAAGCGGCGAAGAAAGCGCGCAAGGTGAGACTGCTTTATTGTCTATTGTGTAGTATTGGCACGACGAGTTCTTACGTCGAACGTTTGTCTTTCTTTTGATGAGTAGGTAGTCTCCGGCCAGGTCCAGTTCCGACCCGCGAACAGCAACACGGAATCCGACGAGGACCTAGGTTTCGAGAATCTCGTGTATGGGAACAACGCTGGCATCTACCAGTCCAAGTACGGTCTCCAGAAGTACGAGTTCTGCTACCTTCGACATGCAGACGTGGAGGCGAAGGTCGTGGGTCTGAGTGGCGACAAGGCGAAGGCAAACAGCGGACCGAAGGTGACGCCGATGGGAGAGCAGTCCAAGAGCTACGAGATTCTCGACCGTTTCTGCTCCAACGCGATCTCGATTGGCATGTTCAACATTTTCATGAACCTCACGTGCGACATCCCGATGGTCGGTGCGAACGAGGCCGTGAACCTGTCGTGGATCATCTACGGCGTTCCGTACAGCATCCTGTCGAACTCAAAGAGTCGAAACTGTGTGGGGTTCTACAAAGTCGAGGGGTCCGGAGGGTGCTCCAAGATCGAGATCATCCCTACGTCCGCGTACCTGGAAGTGGACGACAACGAGCCGTGTCCAGGGCGAATGCTGGCAACCGCGCCGAAAGAGCTCGGGGTCTACGAGATCCGATTCCTGTTCAACTTCTTCAAGGAAGCGAAACTGCATCGCCAGTGCCAAGTGTTTGGAGATCTGGAAGACCAGATGCAGCATCTGCGGATTCGCTCGTTCTACGAGAAGCGGTCGCTAACGGACGAGATTCGGAAGTTTGCTGTCCAAGAACCGAGGTCGTGGGGGATTGCTCGCATGAACACTCTTGCGTGGCTCAAGTCGATGCTGCTCAGCACTCTTCGAGAACCTGTGAAAGATTCCGTCATGGAGTCAACGAGCAAGTACAGCGCGTTCCTGTATGGTCGGCTGAAATCGAAGCTCACGAAAGGAATGGAGAGCAACTCGAAGGTCTACCAGCAGCGTATTCGAAAGATGATCGCCCCGTTGTATCTGAATGGCTTCATGACTGTTCTCCAGGCAGCGCTGGCGTCCAATTCGCAAATGAACGACCAGCTTGCATCCGTCGTCTTCATGTCCCCGACCGACGATGATTTGAAGAAGAAAGGCTTGGATCCCTCGCGAGACTCGCTGTTACTCCCGTCAGACAAGGATCTCATGATCTATGTGCCAGCTGGCTTCCGTCTCATGGCGAAGAATTATCTGAATCAGCAGTCGCTCTGTGGATACCACGACTTTGTCGACGATATCGTGTTGAACCAGACGCAGCTGCTGCAATCCGTAGATCAAGTGGTGAAGAACCTATCGAGCAGTTGCGTGGCGCTGTACGAATCTGCAATCGGGAAAGCGGTGAAGGAGATGATGGAGGAAGCGAAGCGACTCGGAAAGGAGAATGCGATGCAAGGCATCGACGCGATCCTCATTGATCTGTGCAGAAACCACGTCCAGAGCATCGTCCGCGCGTTTGTGGAGACCGACTGCCGGACTGGGATGCGATGGGAGGGCCCACCCAAGGGAACGCAGGAGCGGCTCGCTGCTCTTCGCCGAGGCTCCATCCAAGCAAATATTACGATCCTGGTGGACTACTTTGCTCCTACTAAACCTGGTGGGTGTGCACCAGTTACGCGTCAGCATATCGCAGTGAGAAGGTGGATTCGACCGCGAACAGAGCGGAAGATCATCGTCATTCTCAGGCAGCGTCACGCTCGATTGCTCAGTGGGAACTTCGCCATTCTGATGCAGATAGTCCCGTCATGCTTTGGCCAGAGCCTCTCGCTGGTCGGGGACCTCATTTTCCGTGAAGGCTTATATTCGATTATGGACTTTTAATCTTTCCACCAAATTTGGGAGGGGGCTTCTATACCGATACCGCAATACACTAGTATATTCGATGTCTTGTTGTATCCGACGGGGAATATTATTCGATCAGAACGCCCCGACTCTATATTTGAAATCCTTTTGTCGATCTGACACCATGCGCTCACTGGCAGCCAATCCAATGAATTGGCGGTTGCTGGCTGCTCAACCAGTTGATTTGGTTGATCTTCCTCGTACATTCCTTACACTTTCTCTGTGCACCAAGCTTCTGGATATATAAGAAAAATCCTTACACTGTGCAACCAAGCTTCTGCAAATACGAAAAGCCAGATGATGGGGTCTTTTCGTCCGGGGCGAGGTTGATGGGATCACGCCGTCTGTAGAAACCGATGCTCTACATGTTTTCTCGTTATAGTATTGCGCCTCGCAGCTCGAACCAAGTAAACACTAATTGCAACAATCAACCGCAGTCTTCCAGCTTACGACTGGAATTTAACAGGGCATTTGGTTGTGTCATCACTCCCTTTTTTCAATTTGTTGGTAAATTGGGATCCAATGGCTGCTGATGAAAACTTTCATTCTGTATGCAATGAACAGCACGCCAACTCGTTTTAGCGGATGAATTTTGGGTAAAGGCACCAACGTGGTCTTGTCAAAGGAGATGGTGATTTAGAGACCGATGTCTGTACGGCTGTTACTGGTAGGTCTCGGCAGATTGTGTATGTTGGACCCGATTTTATTAGGGTTGGTTGGAGTAGGGCCATGTGGATATTTTTTGAGGGGACGTTGGATTTGAAAAGCCAACACGTTGGACGTTAAAATTATCATCTGGATGAGGCAGAGGAGGATGGCTTGAGTTGAAATGTGCTCTAGGAGGTTAACCCTTTCGCGAACATCGTACTTAAACAGTCGGTTCGGTACTACTTTTATTCAAGTTTAGGATCCACTTTTGACGTAATTTTCAAGGGGTAACCACTCAGATAGCTTGATTTTTCAGTTTAATGTTGCTCGACAGGCAATACAAATCGCAATAAACATGATTTTTTGTCAAACGTGTAAAATTTACACGTTTGAGAGCCTTTACAGATGATCTTGTCAATGGAGGAGGCAAGTGACAACGTGGTAGTGCTGTCTAGTCAACATGTCGACACGGCAAGTACCTCGTCACATTTGATTGGAGTATTCCATCTAAAGACCGGAAGATAGTTTGACTATGTCAAACCAGCTAATACTATATAGATGTACATTATTTGTTTGTGGAGGTTCACATTCCATTGTTGATTCGAATCTCATCAGTCCCCTGAATCAACGTTCTTTTTCATATTTGTTCATTCTTGAAAACCAACCGTTTTCTTGGCTCACTTTGTAGAGCATACAATGCCTTGTTTAAAATGTTGGCAGCCGCTAAATGAAATGTGTGGTTGCGTGATTGTGCGGCGGACCACACAGTGGACTATAGTGTGTGGGCTACGTTGTGGTTAGATCTGTTCAGAGATTGCTTTATTCGTAAAGAAGTTTAGATCGGCTGTTTTGGACGCCTGCATTCAAAACCGTACAAACGTGAAGTCATTTTCGTTCATAATCACACAAACAGAATTCTGAGACATAAGAAACACTCTGTCATTTGGAGGTATCTGCGTGTTGCCACATTTGGAGCTCCTTTGTCGTATTTTCACTACCCATTGGTTGGTTTATAAAGTTAACATAAATTCAGTACATTTTGCTTTTTCTGGCACATATATCTCTCATTGTCATTTTCTGGGTTAAAACTTCTGACCGTTTTTTTGGTTTTCATTTGGAGCGGAGAGATAGATAGATAGAGACCGCCTTTTTCAAACGCTTCTAGCAAAAAACCACAAAAAAGGGGGGATCATTAACCCGTTTTTGGAGAGCGAGCCCTCCGCGTGAAAGCATCGCAAGGCTCGCTTCAGTTACTCATTGACTTGTTTATGCATGAATATGTGTGTTCGTTTCGATCATCTCGAAATGGAATGCTGAAAATTATACTATGCGTAGTAGTATGGTTTGGCCGCTATGATTTGTATTCTAACTTTACGAACTACTGTAAGATCCCAAATATCGAGTTAACTGGCTACACTACGCATATTTTTAGATGTACAGCAGAACTCTTCTCGTGGCTACACGCGGCTTCGAAAACGCAAGGTTTTCGTTTTCACCAGGTCGATGGTGATCGTGATCGTCTCCTTGTCCATGGTTGCTTTTGATTGTCTTGCTCTCTCTTTTTTTAAGTGTAAAAAGGAGTTTGCTCTTTTGCTTTTTTGCTGTTTCCAAAACGTTATAAGAAATGTTTTGAAACATTAAAAAAATACTCCATAACACTCACTCTTTTAAATCCGGTCAAGATCCTCGACTTTTCCGATAGTAACGCTGTTTAAGTTTTGGTCAAGACGCTTCTAGGAGAGCACGTGTCTACTTCCTGTCCCAAAAAATGTTTTCAAGAATAGTGGGATGAGACCAGAGAAAAACAGAAAAATAGAGTTTTCCTGCATTTAGAGTGCGCTTCCACGAACAAATGTTGCGTGAATGTGAAAATACTAAAAATGGCGAAATCGAGGTTGCACGACTGCAAATGGAGGTAATGTTGTTTGAATGGGAAACAAGACAAGGTTGCGTGAATGTGCCGATAGGTTGCGAAGAAATGGTTGCTTGAAGGAAAGAAAGGTTCCCTGAATGTTGACTCAATTGCGTAACTTTGCTTTTGCAGCTCATGCCATTCGCCAATAGCATTTCTGGTTGCAATGACGGCGCAGCAATTGAATGGTGCGAGCAGCGACGACGACGAGCGCCTTCGCGCGCAAGGGCAGTCGCAGTTATCGCCATCATCACCAGCTACTACGATCGGCACCAGCAACAGCAAGCAGATGACGTCGACCACGAGCCCGCGCGACGAGAGCGAGCGCGTCGCAGCGGACGAGCAGCGCGCCGTGAAGAAAGCCAAGCTCACTGTCGAGCCAGCGAGGAGACGCGTGCTGGAGCACCCGTACGGAGTGAAACCTGTCGGCAACTTCTATGAAGACATGGACAATGGGATCAAGGACTGCCGAGCGCCAGGTCTGGGCAAGCTCGCGTTCCTGTCCGACATGCAGATGATGTCGCTGCTCAACTACTTGCCCGCGAAGGACCTCTCCCTGCTCGGTGAATGCAGCCGCGCGTGCTACGTGTTCAGCTCGCACGACGAGCTCTGGCGCGCACTTGTGCTGGAAGAGATGGAGGGCAACTTCCAAGCGGAGGAGACGTGGAAGGACTCGTACATTGCGACGAAATGCAACGGGAAGCGCAAGCGCAAGCCGATCGCTGTCAAGGGCTTCTACTCGGACTTGCTCTTCCAGTCGTTCTACTGTGCCGCTGCGCCGATTGAGGAGAGCTGGATCGCAGTCGAGACCATCGACCGCCGAAGCGCGAGCGACCTGAGCCTGGAGGACTTCAAGCGTGATTACGAGATGGCGAACCGTCCAGTGATCCTCACGGAGGCGATCCACCAGTGGCCAGCGATCGAGAAGTGGACGGACGAGTACTTGGTGAATGCGTGTGAAGGACAAACTTTTTATGCCGGCGGATACCAAGTGTCCATGGACAAGTATCTGCACTACAGCCGCACGTTGGTGGACGACCAGCCACTGTTCATTTTCGACAAGCATTTCGCAGTGAACGTCCCAGCGCTCGCAGCAGACTACGACGTCCCCGAGTACTTCCAGGAAGACTTCTTCTCGTTGCTGGGTGGAGAGAGACCAGACTACAGGTGGCTGATCATCGGGCCGAAGAAGTCGGGCTCCACTTTTCACATTGACCCGAACTCGACGAATGCGTGGAATGGAGTGATCCGCGGCTCGAAGAAGTGGATCATGTTCCCGCCAGAGATCGTCCCGCCTGGCGTGCACCCGAGCGAAGATGGAGGCGACGTGTCGACCCCAGTGTCGCTCATGGAGTGGTTTGTGACTTTCTACCCTCAGATCAGAAAGTTGCCGCCGCACATGAAGCCTCTGGAGGGAGTGTGCCGAGAAGGAGAGATCGTGTTTGTCCCCCATGGGTGGTGGCACTTGGTGCTGAACCTGGACGAGTCCATCGCTGTCACCCAGAACTTCGTGTGCAAGGGCAACATGAAAGGCGTGCTCCGTTTCCTGGAGGACAAACCAGACCAAGTGTCGGGCATGTCCTACGACAAGCGTCCTCAGCTCATCAACATGTTCCGAGAAGCGCTTGAGAAGAACCAGCCGGAGCTCTTGGCGAAAGTCGACAAGGAATGGGAGGAAGAGAACGAGCGCAAGAACCGCAAGTCCAAGTGGGAGCTGCTGCTCCAGGGCAATTCCACCGAGCAGTCTACACAAGTAGATGGCGGTAAGTCAGTAGGAGAAGGAGAAGCAGCAGTCGCGTCTACAGAGCCAGCCGCGCCGTCCGCCTTTGGCTTTGGGTTCACCTTCGATGATTGAGAGCTGATCCGATCTTGAGCTGCAAACTGCAAACAGCAAACTGCAAACTGCAAACTGCATATTGCAAACTGCAAACTGCAACCGCCAGAATGAATGTGTCCTTGTCAACATTGTGTTTCGATAAAGTATCCGATGCTCTTTCCCGATGATAAATTGGGTCATCGGCAACTTGTATGAAGAAAAACAGTAACACGCTGACGCTATTTTTAAGCGCTCCAGTTTGATTGGCCGAAAAGGAGTCAGTGCAGCCCATCCGCTCTCAATAGTGGCCCTTTTCCATTTCTCTCTTCTCTCTTCTCTCTGGACAGAGTGACCAAGAGCGCGAAGAAGCATCACCTCGAGCGACGACGACCGACGCGCGCGTGCCGGTGCGCTGCTTTGAAATCCATCGACGACGCGACTTGATAAAGCGAGATTGAGCGACGCAGAGACAGACAGAAGGCGCAGCCAGTCGCATACAGGGACAGAACGAACGAGAGCGTCATCTACGACGAGCCGTGTTCTTCCTTCGTTTAAAAGGAGAAGCGCGTACGTTTGAACGCGGCTGACAGAGAGAGAGAGAGTGTGTTTCGTGATATAGTAAAGCAATCGAGATGACGTGTGTGGAAGCGCTCGACGACTGGTTCACGTTCGTGGACGGGAAGAGTCAGTATTACCTGCGGCGGACGAGTTCGCTCGCGCACTTTAGTCGCGGACAGCTCGTGATGTGGAAGCTCGTGTGCGCGGCCATCGTGTAAGTTTCGTCATTGTCCGTTGATTCTGTTCAGAGATGGTCATGGTCGCTCACTAATGGTTGTGGCTCTGTCTGCATGGATAGATTTATGCTGTCGGTGTTCCTACCGTGCGTCGTCATGCCATGGGAAGGGTTCACGAGCACAGGCACGGAGAAGATCCCGCCGCTGCTCTACCTCGCGCCATTCACAGCTCTCTTCTCGGTGATTTCACTCTGGGTACGGCATGTGAAAGAACTGTTCTTCTTGACCGTAAAGGTTTTTCTAACCGCAGGTGTGGGTATGTGTTTGCTTTGCTTTATCCAGGTCTCCGCTGTTCATCTGTACCAGCCGACGTTCACCGGTCCGCGCTTCCTGTCGTACCACAAGAAGCCGTACGCGTGCTCGTGGGAGATGCTGGACTGGATCTTCTTCGAATGCTCGACGACGGGGGCGCTCGTGGCTTTCATGAGCTTTTGGTGCGTTTCGTCCAGTTTGGTACTCTCTTCCCTCGTGATCATGGGTTCGTGTTGCTGACTTTAGTGTCTTTTTCGCTTTGCAGGACGATCTCCATCACGACCATGGAAGAAGACATATCCGGTATCCGCGTGGTGGGCGTCATTGTGCAATTCGCCGTCGTGGCGGTCGACTTTTACCACACTGCGCCGCAGTTCAAGTCGAACCACGTGCTGCTGGCGATGCTGTGGCCGTCTGTGTGGCTCCTTGTGCAGCTGCTGTGGGTCGTCGGTGGCCACCAGCCGACCAACAAGCTGTTCAACTTCCACACGCAAACCGCGCCAGTGTCCACGCTGAGCTTTTACGTTGGCACGATCGTGTCGTTCTACTTTCTGCAGTGGCTCTCGCGGTGGCTGCAGCAGCACCACGAGAAGCGCGCGCGCGAGGTCGTGAACGAGACGCAGGACCTGGACTCGTCGTACATCGGCTCGCCGAACCACGAGAACATCCGCATGACGCAGTTCGAGCTGATGATCGAGTCGTCGTCGAACCGCCTGCTGCGGCAGATGTCGTCCACCTCGAGCGTCACGAACAACGCCAAGCGCCACACGGACGTGCGCGACATTGTGCCCGCGCAGGTGCAGCTGCATCCAGACACGACCGCGACGATCCACATCCCCACGGCGAGTCGGCATCAGGGCAGTCTCAGCAGCAATCCGCTCCAGAGCTAGAGACGGATTGGCAGCAGCCGCACCAGCTGCTTGGATGTGGATGTGGAAGAAGTGTGTGACGTGTGCAGGCGAAGTGAAGTCGTGGTGGTTGTTGATGTAACCTGTCTAATGTAATATGATTTATCGCAGTTCTCATTTGTGTTTCGTAAAAGTTTGGCAGTTTGGCGCATTGGCAGAAATGTCCAGAGTGTTTGTAATTCCACGCTGGCTCAACCCATTCTTATGTTGCCCTCTTTATTGAAAAACTCTTTTAGTCAAAAATACCACAATTTATTCAACTGAAAAGGATTCCTTCGTAGCCTTCATACGACTGGCATGCATTATAAAGGCTCGAATCGCAGCAAGAAATGAGCTGAGAGCCACTGTATCTACCCGTTAAAGTGCGAAAGGATGCGCCGCATCTTGCTGCTGTCAGCTTTTTGCGGGGGTTCAAAAGAGAAAGCGCGCAGAAGCGGACGAATGACCAGCGGCATGCGCGAACTGGACCGCGCCATCGGCGCCATCTCCACGCTCGTCGTGGGCATCGGCTTCCTTGTGGTGCGTTGAGTTGTTTTGCTGTATTCAGAAGCGTCTTGTGCATGTACGAATATGTATTAGTGTACGGAACTGGCTCAAGAGACGCTCTGACGCGTGGCAAAATGTGTGAATGTGTGGCTCCCATGTGCGTGCAGGTTCGAGAGCTCTTCCGCGAGAAGGACGCCCAGAGCAAGTGGGAAAAGTACACTTCGGGCGAAAAGGGCACCGACGTGTATTTCCAGTACGTTTCTATCATCGCTGGTATTGCATGGAGCGCGTTGTGTAGCGCTCATATCCTCGTACTGACATGACGATTGGAATGTGCTGATGTCCATAGGAAGAAGTATGGAATGCCCAAGATGCCGCTCTTCCAGCACAGAGGCGCCTGCGATTGCGGGTCGCTGAGGTATGAGGGCTAGCACTATGCGTGAACTACTTTGTCATGTGCCACAATAGCTAAGCATGCGTTGCTCGGATTTCTAGATTCCTCGTCTTGGCTCCGCAGCGCGTTGAAGCGTTTGACGACAGCAACACGCTCTCCTGCAAGAAAGGTCGATTCCCGTACCTGGTGAGTGCTGAATCTGCATTTTGCAAACCGCTATGTATCCGTTTTTTATGCGTGGGCTAATGAAGATGTGAATCTGTACAACAGATCGTCCCAACGTCCTGCTTTGAAATGATCGAGTCGACAGACGTGTCCCTCTACGAATCGCAAGAGTCCGGCTGCCAACACGTATTTTGCGCAAAATGCGGTATGTGGCGTCATATCGCTCGCTTGCAGCTCTTTGGCTCTTGTTAAAACTGACTCAAATGTGGGCATTTTCTACAGGAGTTCACATTTTCCAGTTCGACCACACCCAGCCGGATAGCGTCGCAGTCAATGTGTACTGCATCGAGGACGAAAACTTTGAAGAGCTCAAGGTATGTCTATAGTTCAGTGTGTCTCGCTCACGTGGCGCTCTTTCAGCCAGCAAGTCACTCATATTGCATTTCTCGTGTGACATTCTTCAGATTATATTTATGCCGAAAGGCGCTCGCCCCATTTTCGGTCGCCCCAAGCGCGTTCCACTTGCTGTCGAGCATCCAGTGCGCAGACCTCTGAACCAGCAATCGTTCAGTGCTGTGCGAAACGAACCCGAAGACTCGTCAATGTGCGCTTGCTTGCCCACTGGATGAAAAATTTGTTGCCGTGTACGAACGAATACGGATTACTCATTCGAGCTTTATCTTTCTTTTTGCACAGCTCTTTCCAGAAGCAATTGCTCTTGTGGTCGAAGCTCGACAATCAGCAAGCGCACATCCAGCCATCCGACGACACGCAGTCCCAATCCAGCAGCACGAGCCACAGTGGTCGCTTTTCCGTACGTACACAACTACGTCCAGGTTTGTGTGTTTCTGATGACATGGGTTGCTGATTATCCACGTGTTATCGCTTGTGTCGCGAGCAGTTTACGTCTGA
Source organism: Globisporangium sylvaticum (assembly GCA_023334975.1). Lineage (NCBI taxonomy): Eukaryota > Oomycota > Peronosporomycetes > Pythiales > Pythiaceae > Globisporangium > Globisporangium sylvaticum. The sequence continues at coordinate 92,763 of JAADVK010000006.1, forward strand.
AGACCAAATGAGCGTGACACACATGAAGGATCAGCTGGAGTTTTATTTAAAGGTACGCTCTGTACCTTGGTTCCGATACTCGAGCGAGATGTGTTTTGTGCTGACACGTTAGATTGTTGTCTCTATCCCTGCTGGTTGATTTGAAACAGCGTCACCTCGACAATAATAACGAAGATCCAGAGCACTATCAAGTATAAATGAAGAGAAGAAGATACGGTATCACATCTCTTGGAGCTTCTAGCAGACGTCAGCGTAGAGATGCTTTGTGCGCGTCTTGATCGAATCAAGCTGATCGATGTCCCGAGTCGAAGTCAACGGGTCAGTTAGGCGAATTTCATAAAACTGTACTAAACAATCCGAATATTACATCTCTAGCCAACAGCATTGAGGTTGCAAAGGTTGAGATTTGTGCCAAAATAGTGTGGCACATGGGTGTTTCCACACTGTTGTAGGATTGGTGATGATCGCTGCGTGGCTGATAAACAAACAGGAAAGCGAAAGAAGGTCTGGAGACTGCACAGAACAAGGGAAGTGCTGGGAACGACCAACAGAAGCAAGCCGCCCACATCCGCAGTCACCTCCGACCCGTGAGTGCGCGTGCGTGTGTTTCCACCAGAGCCCCAGCGTATCTCCTGACCCCTCATCCGTCGCGACGCACCAGAAAGCCAGTCAGCAGCTCATTCCAGGACGATGGCGGCGAGACACCAGCAGCACGGAGAAGACTTTTACCAGGTGCTGGGCGTGCCGCGCTCGGCCACGACCGAGGACATCAAGGCTGCCTACCGCAAGCTAGGTAAGAAAGAGATGTCGTGGCGTCTTTCTCTGAGATTGGCGACTGTGTACTGATCAGCAATGTGTTGTTGTGTGCAGCGCTGGTGTATCACCCTGATCGCGCGAACAGCCAGGAGCAGAGCAAAATCGACGACGGAAAGGTGTGTCTGAGAGAGAAGCACATGTTGCTATAAGCCGGGTTCTTCTTCGCCTCGCACATCATGACTCTCCCACTCTGTCTGTATGTCACGGCTGTTTAACTCCATACTGTAGGCGCAAATTTTGAAAATCAACGCCGCGTACGACACGCTGAGCGACTCTACCACGCGCGTCAAGTACGACCTCGACGTGTTCGGGACGTCGTCCAGTCCGGACTACAAGCCCATCGGCGGCGGCATCGGCGGCCCCGACGGCTACAAGGCGATGACCGCGCAGGACGTGGACAACATGTTCTCGGGGCTCAACACGTTCGAGCGCTACACGACCGCGCAGTACCACGCGCAGCGCTCGTCCAAGGCGCCCGCCGCGATCGGCCGCCGGCGAACCGAGTTCAACGAGCGCAAGGCGTTCCGCGCGTCCAAGCTGCCCAAGCAGTCGGCGTCGGTCGCGTGGCTCGGCTTCCCCGTGCTCATGCTCGCGCTCTGGGGGTTCAACGTCAGCTCCATCAAGGAAAAAGCGCGAGAACCTAAGAAATATTAGCCAAATAGAGAGCAGGAAGAGCGCGATTTTGGCTCCCACACGTGTAGTACAAATCAAGCAACATTGAAGGCAAGGTTATCGGTCTGTTCACTTTGTTGATCGTTAGAAGGGTCCACAACAAACAGACAGAATATGCATCCTTGCCATTATTTTTTGTTTTATATACGCACACTATCCACTGGTATCAATCATTCTTCTTCGCACACGCTTACAGTTCACGCTCGAAGACGGCGGCAGCGCCCATGCCCGTGCCGATGCACATGGAGATCACGCCGTAGCGCTGGTTCGTGCGCTTCAGCTGGTACAGCAGAGTGGCGGTCTGGCGCGCGCCAGTGCAGCCCAGTGGGTGGCCCAACGCGATGGCGCCGCCCTTTGGGTTCACCTTCTCCATTGGGATGCCGAGCTTCTTCACGCAGTACACGGCCTGGCTCGCGAACGCCTCGTTCAGCTCGAAGACGTCGATCTGGTCCATCGTCAAGTTCGCCTTGCGCAACGCCTCTGGGATGGCGACGGCTGGACCAATGCCCATGACCGATGGTGGCACACCCGCGACGGCGTACGACACGAAGCGGCCGAGGATCGGCAAACCGAGCTTCTTGGCGACCGAGCGGCGCATCAAAAGCACGGCGCCGGCACCGTCGCTCACCTGGCTCGAGTTACCGGCAGTGGTGGTGCCGTCCTTCTTGAAGACCGTGCGGAGCTTGCCCAAGCTGGCGATGGTCGTCTCTTCGCGGACACCATCGTCCTGCGCGATGATCACCGCCTTCTCGTTGCCTTCCTTGTCCTTGATGATCGTCGACACTGGCGTGATCTCGTCCTTGAACCAGCCGTTCTTCTGCGCCTGCACGGCCTTGGCGTGCGAGGCCGCAGCGAGCGTGTCCTGCATGGCGCGAGTGACGCCGAACTGCTCCGCGACGTTCTCGCTGGTGATGCCCATTGGGATGGTGCAGTCCATGGCGTCCTGCACGCTGCCGACGCGCTCCCAGTTGACTGTTGGCGCGTCCTGGCCGATGCCAGCGAGCGACATGCACTCCACACCGGCAGCGATACCGACGTCGTAGTTGCCCGCCTTGATCGCAGCAACAACGTCCGCGACAGCCTGGAGACCCGAGCTGCACTGACGGTTCACGACGTGCAGAGGCACGTTGTACGGGATGCCCGCAGCGAGCTGCGCCATACGCGCCATGCCGGCGCCAGCGCCGGGCTGCAGCACGTTACCGACGACGATGTCACCGACGATCTTCGGGTCGATCTTGGCCTGCTTGATCACGGCCTGGAGCACGTGGCCGAGCAAAACGTCCGGGGTGGTGTCCTTGAAGCCGCCGCGCTTGGCCTTGGTGATCGGCGTGCGCAGCGCCGACACGATGACGACGTCTTCGTCCACGTGGGTGGCAGCGACGCCTGGCTGGCCCTGCTGCACGTGCGAGCGGATGCGTTCGATGCGGTCCATAGTGGCTGGTGGTGAAGAGAGGAGGAGGAGAGGAGAGGGGCTTGAAGGATGCGAGCGGGAAGCGGCCGATTCGGGAATGACGAATGAGATCAACTGACTGTGAGTTGCTGTTTGTGTGTGTGTTGGTTTTGATCTTTGACTTTGACACAAGAGCAACAGGTGGGATTGAAAAACTGCTTACGTTTCTGTCTGCATCAACAGTTCTAAAGTTGAAGCCGCATTCCTTAATACCCTCTAACCGTTGATGTGCAGATCAACTATCGAATTGCAGAGGGTATTTAGGAATGCGGCACGTAGAATGAGGATGCAAACTGTCGATGAGTTGACAGTTTAGAAAGCGGTTGCACATGTACGCGTTCTTGTCCAATGTGGAAGCAGTATTGAAGTGACACTTCTGAGTTGCAGAATCTCGTTAATGCGAACGTGATATTGGTTTGTAGAGGTCATGCAGTTGCACCAGCTCCGCGTTGCCATAATGTTTAGCAAACTTGATGCTCACATCGAAGGCAATGCACAAAAATCTTTGGCCTCACCAAATAACACGAGCCGCACGCAGCAGGAGCCTCCCGCTAACAACAGCAGCAATACTCTGCGCTGCATTACAAAAGTGAATGCACGACGCCCATGTGAGGTGGAAACACACGGCGCGCAAACTGCAATAATAACACGAGTCGCACGCAGCATTGGGCTGGGGATGGTCGTGTAGAAAACATCTAATCATCGGCACATAACCGGTGTGGTGATTGATACAAACCAATCGTACTTACAGAGACTCTCAAAGTAGCACCTGCAACTACAAGCGTACTTATTCGAGAACCTACACTTTCCCACGTTTGAGACCGGTCCGCACTTCAACCACGGACCGCGGTTCAGCAGCCATCACCCACACACACACATCCTATCACAGTCGCAGAAGACGCGCATCCACCGCAGAAGAAGGCAAGGAAGAGACAAGAGACAGCGAGTGAGAATGGCCTCGCGCGACGACATCAAGGGACTGCTGTCCGTGACGGCGGCGGCCGCGGCCGCGGCGTCCATCGCGCTCTTCCAGAAGACGCGCGCGCCGACGTACGAGAAGGCCAAGAAGCAGCAGCACGCGCCGCCCAGCAAGGCCGTTGCGTCGGCGCACGCGAGCAACGGCAACTCGCACGACCACAGCCACAACAGCCACAACATCCACAGCCTCCCGTCGGACCCGTCGGATGGCTACGAGCTCTTCCCGATCGACTACACGATGCACGCGCTGCACCGCCGCAACGCGATCAAGAAGTTCCTGGCGACCCACCCGGAGGCCAAGACCAACGCGTCCGCGATCTTGCTGCACGGCGGCGAAGAAGTCGACCGCTACGACACGGACACCGCGTACGCGTTCCGTCAGGAGAGCTTCTTCCAGTACCTCTTCGGCGTGCGCGAGCCGGGCTGCGCGGGCTTCCTCGATCTCAAGACGCAGAAGTCCGTGCTGCTTGTGCCGCGTCTGAGCGCGGAGTGGGAGTTGTGGTGCGGCGAGCGCAAGCCGTTCGCGTACTTCAAGAACCATTACAAGGTCGACGAAGTGTACTTTATGGACGAGATCTTGCCGGTGCTGCAGGAAAAGTACTCGGTGGCGCACCTGTACGTGCTACAGGGCAAGAACAACGACAGCGGACTCACGACCACGACGACCTCGACGTTCGAAGGCATCGACAAGTTCACGGTGAGCTTCACCGAGCTGCACCCGGTGCTGGTGGAGTGCCGTTACATCAAGAGCGAGAAGGAGCTCGAGCTGATGCGCTTCGTCAACAACCTGTCCTCGCAGGCGCACATCCAAGTGATGAAGTCGATTCGCCCCGGCAAGATGGAGTTCCACGCCGAGTCGGTCTTCCTGCACCACTGCTACAGCCAGGGCGGCTCGCGTCTGCACGCGTACACGTGCATTTGCGGCAGCGGCCACAACGCGTCGGCGCTGCACTACGGCCACGCAGGTGCGCCGAACGACAAGATGCTGGAAGACGGCGACATCTTCCTGTGCGACATGGGTGCGGAGCTCCACGGCTACTCGTCCGACATCACGTGCACGTTCCCAGTGAACGGCAAGTTCACGGCGGACCAGCGCATGATCTACGAAGGCGTGCTAAAGGCGCACGACGCCGTCATCGCGGCGGTCAAGCCGGGCGTGACCAACGTGGAGATGCACCTGCTCTCGCACCGCGTGCTGACCCAGCACTTGCTCGAGCACGGTCTCTTCCAGAACGGCACGGTCGACGAGCTCATGGACCATGAGATCTCGGCGTACTTCTACCCGCACGGTCTCGGCCACCTGCTCGGACTGGACGTCCACGACGTCGGCGGCTTCCCTGTCGGCCACAAGCGCTCGGAGAAGAAGATCCTCCAGAAGCTGCGCTATGTGCGCGCGTACGAGAAGAACGTCGTGTTCACGGTGGAGCCCGGCTGCTACTTCATCGAAGCGCAGATCCAGGACGTGCTGTCGAACCCTGCGACGGCGAAGTTCATCAACCAAGAGATGCTCGCGCGCTTCCGCGGCACCGGCGGCGTCCGCATCGAGTCGGACGTGATCGTCACTGCGCACGGCGTCGAGAACATGACCAAGGTGCCGCGCACGGTGGAAGACATTGAGGCTGTGATGAACTCCAAGTAATGTGCGTGTGGTGGTGTACGAAGAAGAGAGAAAATGTGTGAAAGAGAGAGAGAAAGAGAGGAGACCTTCAAGCCAGTAGCGCTGTCCGTGAGCGAACCGGCAGTTGGCGATCAAGATCATCAAGCGATGAAGCAACTTGTCTCATGCGTGGGCGGGTACGATATCCCGTGTCTTCTTTATCTCAATTTATGCTGGATTTTGAATGTCGCGCGTTTTTCTTCCTCGTCGCTCGGTCTTGTTTGCTGGCGCTAACTCTACAGATGCAGCAGGTGGTGGTATTCTGTATGGCGAGGCAGCATAGACGCTCCCTGGTCGTGACGAGTGCACCATGGCGCTGTTGTCCACATATCCGTCGTCTGAGTCATTCGAACACCTTCTCGAGAAACTGGTTCGTCCATCGTCTGTATGTATTCCGGTCCAGGGTCCTCTGATGAGAGGCAAGCGGACGGGCTTGCTTTCTTCTTCTTTGCCTTCTCGCTGCTGAGACTGCTGGGATCGAGAGCGTGGC